>PVKA01001995.1:110624-133843 GCA_004027165.1 Ctenomys sociabilis | reverse complement strand
AAAAAAAAAAAAAAAAAAAAAAAAAAAAAAAAAAAAAAAAAAAAAAAAAAAAAAATTCTGTCTTCATAGAAAAGAAACTCAGAAGAAAGGCTTAAAGATTTAAAAATGCATTCAGGTAAACGGAAATGAATGGCATTAACAAAAATCTTATTGCCTAGTATATATGGAAAGCTGTAATACAAATAAGGGCTTTAATTTAG
The DNA here is from genome assembly GCA_004027165.1 of Ctenomys sociabilis. Taxonomy (NCBI): domain Eukaryota; kingdom Metazoa; phylum Chordata; class Mammalia; order Rodentia; family Ctenomyidae; genus Ctenomys; species Ctenomys sociabilis. The sequence goes on along the minus strand of PVKA01001995.1, from coordinate 133,643 downwards.
AACATCTTTATTTTTATATAAAAGGAATTAGTTTCTATGATTTTTGCTGTAACTGAGGTGAGAAATACTTCAAAAAGAACAGAATTTCTTTGTAGTTATTTATTTGTTAACGTGGAGACAGGATCTCTCTCTATATTCTAGGCTGGTCTCAAACTCACTATGTAGTCCAGGCTGCCACTGAATTTATAGTGATTCTCCTGCCTCAGCCTCCTGAGTGCAGGGATTACAAGTATGTGCCACCACACTCAGCCATATTTTCTGTTTAATTTATTGCAAATGGTTGCAATACAAGAACTAAATGAAACCACTAAATGACTCAAAATAAAAAATGGGAAGGTCTGGGAATGTGAAATCCCTGGGTTCAGGCCCCAGTACTGGAAAAAAAGAGAGGAGGGGCAATGAAAGGGAGCAAAAAGGCCAAATTATAGCATGAATTAAAAAAAAATATGTAAATTTAGTTCTTGAATGTGATAAAAAAGCAACATTAAAATCAGTATGCTAATACTTCATTGAATTGTGAAGACTTCATTGAATCATCCTAATCCTTTTTCTTTTCTTCTCTTAGCCCCAGCCTTTTTTTTTTTTTTAATTATTTTGAGATAATGTCTTGCTAAGTCATTCAACTGCTTAGGCGGGGCTTGACCTGGCAATTCTCCTGCTTCAGTCTTTCAAGAGGGCTGTGAATGTAGAGGTATATCACACACAGCTTCAGTGTAAGTTAATTATGTTATCACAACCCACAACATGAGCTAATCTATTCCTTAAGAAAAATCTTTGCACACCAAAGGAAATCACTGAGTGAGAAAAAAAATTTTACTGCCTATTCCTCAGAGAACTATTATCTATAATATACATATAAAAAAAACACACACAACCAGATTCCTGCCCAGATGTAGACCCAATTCAAAAATGGGAATCTGAAATAAACAGACACTTCTCAAATGAGTAAGTATAAATGGCAAATAAATAAATGAAAAAATGTTTAACATCACTGATCATTTGAGAAATGCAAATTAAAATAACCCTGAGATTGTATCTCACTCCAGAAAGAATGGCTACGCTGGTTAGCCTGTGGGAAAAAAGGAACTTTTCTTCACTGTTGATGGGAGTAAAAATTGGTACTACCACTATGGAAATCAATATGAAGATTCCTTACAGAATTGACCCAACTATTCCCCTTCTAGGTATTTTCCCATAAGAATTAAAAGCATCATACCACAATATATGCACACCCATGTTTATAAAAACACAATCTATAATTGTGTGTGTGTGTGTGTGTGTGTGTGTGCGCGCTTGCGCGCGCAGGGTCTCACTATGCAGCCCCACACTCATAGTGATCTTCCTGATTTCTGCCTCCCTAGTGCTGAGATTACAGGCTTGCGCCACCATGCCTGGACTCAATCGCTGGCTCAGCTCACACAAAGGTAGGGCCGGCGCGGCACAGAGAACCAGGAATCGAACCCTGGCCCCTGCACTTACGTAAGCAAATGCTTAGTCCGCTGAGCTATACCGCCGGCCCTTGTAATAGCTAAATCCTGAAAACAGCCCAGATGTCCAGCGTTGGATGACTGGGTAAAGAAAATGAGGATTTTTTTATATGCAGTGGGAGGCTATTCTGTCATAAAGAAGGAAAAACTTGAGACACTTTTATGTAAATGGATGTACCTTGACACCATACTTTTTTTTTTTGAGACCATACTATTAAGTGAAATAAATCAGACACATATTTGAATATCACATTTTTCTCTTTTATGAGAAATCAAAAGTACAAATAAAGACCAAAATACATAATAGACATAGGGAAGCAGGAAGAAAATGTTCAAATTGGAAGAACTAGGGAAGAGGTATGGAGAAAGGCAAGGAAAAGAAGAAATAAAATAGAGAGGACAAAATAAAACAAAACTTTTGTAAGAAAGAAAAAAGGGGTTGAAGGGAGGGGAGAGGAATGGGAAAATAAAAAAGAATCAATATGCACTCAAGAACCTGTCGCAGGAAGTCACTGAGCTGCTCAAAAGGCTGGTTGGCCTCGAGAGTTTCTCCCTGGCCTTGGCCTCTGTGCAGAAGCAGGCGAGCGCCAAACGGGCACCGTGCGCCAAACGGGCACCGTGCAAGCAGAAGAAGGCCTGGAGTTCGTGACTAATCCAGATACTGCTGCCAAGAAAAAGCTAAAGAAACATAATAATAAAAGTGAAGCAATGAAGAGAAAGATCGAGTTCCTACAACCAAGCGACAGACAGGCCAAAGCCTGCAAGACCTGGCCATGGTGGAGTAGCAGCCACCAAGTGGATGGGCCAGACAAGACAAAGCTGCTGCTCTGCTAGGCACACGTTGCACAGCTTTGTCACTTAAGCTGGACCTCAGTGTGGACTGTATAATGTGTATAATCTAATGTCATCATGTTCTTTTTTAAAAATTAAAATGTTTAATGCTGAAAAAAAAAAGAAGAAGAATCAATATGTATTATGTACAGGTAGAAATTCCCTGCAATGAATGTGACTATTAAGTATATCAAAAGTATACCAATAGGGCTCAGTGGAATAAGTGCTTCCCTGGCAAGTGCAAGCGTCTGAGTTCAATCCCCAGTTCTGCAAATTAAAAAAAAAAAAAAAAAAAGTATACCAATAAAATTAACTGCAAAAGATTTTTTTTTTTAATTTTAAAAAGAAAATGTCTTTAAAGTCTTCAAACAGAAATCTCTAAAAAGGCAGCTTTTAACCTTTCATTAGTTTCAAAATAACACAAACTTTTGAGTTCTCTGAAAGTTATTGACCTTTAACTGCTTATTTTTTTATCCTGTCTCAATTACTCTTCTCTTGTTGCTGGGACAAAATACCTGGCATCCAAAATTAAGGAAGGAAAGGTTTATTTAGCTCACAGTTAGTGGAGGTTTCAGTGCCTACTCAGTTGACTCCAAGGCAGAGAGGCACATGGCATAGAGCATGGTGGTGGCAAAAAGCAGAGAGCAGTGGGAGGAGGAAGGAGGAGTGAGAACAGAGACACTCTTTTCCATTGGGCCCCACAGACCTTGCAATGAAGTGAGGTGAACTGGAACTGTGCCCCAGACAGACACTCAGAACAGAAGTGGGCCAGGCAGGGACATCGTTTTATTTTGAAGGCTTGAGGATGAGCCAAGGCAGCAGAATGGTCCTGGGTTGGTCCACTGACAATGTCCTGGAGTGGAATAAGGGAAGAACTATCCAGGCACAGCAGAGTGGGGGTAGCTGGGAAGCAGACTGGGGGAATTCTGAGAGGTAAGACCTGGGACCACCCAGACTGCTCAAGTGGCAACCAAAAACCAGCTTTAGCTCTCAATACAAAGGACTAGAAGGTCCTCCTGGTCTGTGAAAAGAGGGGTCTTTACCCAGGGCATAATCAGGCAAGCAGCCTTGGCCTATGTGAAACAAGGACATTCCCACTGCCCAACAACCAATGTATAAGAGGAGCCAATGGTGTGGAACAGAGAAAGCTCTGGAAGGTCCAGGAGGAGCCAGCTGTACACAAGCTTGGGAGCAACTCCAGGCCTCTGGGTTCACCAGAGCAACTGGGAGAATACTCTAGAGACAACAACAGTAAGGCAAAGTGGACATCCAGAACATAGCCAGCTCAAGACTGGTCCTAGCCCCACATCTAGAGGCCAAGATTAGTCCTATATTCAGCACAACTTTTACTGTAAATCTGACAGGGTTATGCAGCACATTCTAGGATCTCAGACACAGAACTGTGGACAACAGAGGGACTTCATTATTTTTCTTTTTTTTTTTTTTTTTTGTCTTTTTGAGACAGGGTCTCACTATGCAGTTCAGGCTGGCCTTAAGCTCACTTTGTAGCTCAGGCTGGTCTTGAATTCCCAACAATCCTCCTGCCTCAGCCTCCCGAGTGCTGGGATTACAGGCATGCGGCACCACGCCCGGCTATTTTTCTTTTTTGTTTGTTATTGGTTTTTCCTTTTCTGTCTATCTGGGTTTCTTATCTCTTTAAATTTTTATTTATTTGTATTTTAAGTTGAAGAGTGAAAAACACAAGCAAAAATAAAGAGAACAAATGACATAAACAGGGAAACATATGATACATGTTACACGTTTTCAAAACATGGATGCCTAATTTTATACACACACACACACACACACACACACACACACACACACACACACACATATATATATTCTTAATAAAACAATCCAACACAGATAGTAGTCCACAGTAAAAACAGGTTATCCACAGAAGTTGTTGACTTGAGCCATTCACAGCTCATTATATTAATATAACTTTATTTTATATACCTCCATTTTTATACTTTTCAGCTGGATGGTTAAGACCAAGTTAAAGCAAGACCTATATAACAAAAAATGTAACTTTTGTGTCACATAAGGTCAGTCAGGTACCCTCAGGGTTTATCCTGTAACCCTGTACTGCTCTTTGTAGATCCTTTGTCAGTGTCAGCCTTGTGGATGAGTCATGGCCACTGCTTGACCAATTTGCTCTCTGTGGAAGCCTGAGAGAAAGTTTTCTCTCCATGTGACTCTCCTTAGGCACATCATCGATTGCATTCCTCTGTGGCCCCATAATCTCCTTGATCAGGAAATTTGGGGCACTACTAAGTTTCATGATGTTAGAGTACAGGTTCTCCTATGTCCTGAGTATTCACTGACCTTGAAAGGCCAGAGCCAAAATGTTGGCTGACCTTGCAGCCTTTCTTTTTCTCCAATTTTTGATCTGCAAACTTAGGTGGTTAAGCCTCCAGAAGAGAAGTTTATTATTACCCTGCAACATATGCAGTTCAGTTTACCCACACTATTAGTCTAAATATCAGACATCATAGGCATAACATGGAACATATATTTTCCATCAAATGTTGAGATACTAAACTCTAAGTCCATACTGAATATGAAGAAGAAAAAAAATAGGAATGAACACTTACATATATTTACATAGATATTTAGAAATCCATCCATATATAGCATAGTAACATTGCAGCAGGAGTGTCTTGTGACTTTTTTTTAATCTTATTTTTCATTTACTACCCTTTAAAAAAGGGCAGTGTAGTAATAGCTGCTATGTCATGACAAAAAGTATGTATTTAGAAGAATAGAATGGCAGGCCTTTGGAATGTGGCCCTTCTATTACACTTTGTTAAATTCAGTGCTGTTGCTTGGTTTACAGGTATCAGCATGTAATTAGTCGGGGTAAGAATCTTACCACTTAACTGCTAGTTTCAAAAATCTCCTGATGTTTCTCTGGATCATTGTCTTACCCATCTAGTGTGTATAAGTGAATGGTCTTGCCTCTGTCATGTTTCTCAGCATTTCTCCTTGCCCTCTCCTCACTGTCCAATCCCCAAGTTCTCGCTTTCCTTTTAATTGTGTTATACATTTCTATTTGCAATGTTTCTTTTGAGTTATACTGGGGAGACTATATGCTATTTGCACATGTGCGTCTGGTTTATTTTGCTTATAAGTATGTCTTCAAGTGGCATCCACTCAAATATGAAGGCTTTGAGTTTATCATTCTTTACAGCTAAGTAATACTCCATTGTATAAAAATACCACATCTTTTTCAACCATTCCTCATGTGACGGGCATCTTGGTTATGGGAAAGGTCTTTCTAGTGCGGCAGGCCTGCAGTTCTCCTAGGTTTCTTATCTTAATTTTTGTTTTGTTCTATTATTTTTTTCTCTTCCCTTAACTATCTTTCTTGATTTTTATGAAATTTATATGCAAAAGAACAGTCTCTTCTTCTGGTTAACTTCAGTGTTCTTTCTCTTTTTATGTATTTAGTAGAGGGTCTAGAGTCTCACTATGTAGGCCGGACTTGCAGTGATCCTCCTGTTTTCAGCCTCCCAAGGGCTGGGATTACAGGTGTGTGCCACCATGCCCAGTCTCAGTTGAGTCCTCAGCACCCCCCTGGGGGCGGGGCCAGCACGGCATGCTGCGACCCAACCCTGGCCCCTCTGCTCTGCCTAAGCAGGTGCTTTAGTTTACTGAGCTATCTGGCAGGCCCTACACTTCAAAATTCTTTTGCTTGGTTTTTCACTCTTTCTCTCCTGCACTCTTCCCCAGTTTCCCCAACTTGGGTTAGGATGTTTTGTCCTCCAGCCTGCCTTCTATTTTATTTCTCCTCATTCATCTGTTTTATCCTCTATCTTTCCCTTTTGTATCAACAATGAGGAAAGTAGCAAAAGCACACATAATGGAGTATTATTTTGTCATAAAGAGAGATAAACTTGTCATTTTTAAGACAATGATTATACCTTGAGATCATAAGGTTAAGAGAAATAAATCAAACACACAGTCTTGAATATGCCAAGGTATCTCTTGTTTGAGAAACTCAATGTAAAAATAAAGAACAAAATGAAACATACAGATAACAAGAAGTAGGAATACAGACATTCTCACAGGGGCTGGGGGTAAGAGGTGGGGCAGAGGTATAAACAATAAACATGAAAAGGAACTTGAATAACTCCATGCATGAGTTGTAAACAGTGTGAGTGAGACCGCCCCAGGCCACCAGACCCTGAATCCACCCAGAGTGTAGGCCTCGCGTGTGAGACAGCCCAGACCTTTGGATCCTGAAGCAACCCAGAATGCAGGCCCAGCGTGGAACCCTTCAGCAGAACTCCCTGCAAAGAGGCTAGAGACCAGACCCACCCAGCTGATTCAGAACCAGAACACTGTGCCAGAGTGGCATAAAGGGTTCACCCGCAAGGCTGTAGCAGGAAGAAATGGAGCACAGCAGCCAGACCCAAGGCACACCCACCTGGAAGAGTCTGAACTGTGTAGATTCAGACCTGGTACTAAAGTAATAATTCTATCTAAGCTCTACACCAAAGATCAAAAGTCAGTAGTATACAAAATGACAAAGGGAAGAAACAAAAAAGCAGTCTCAGGCCCCAAGTCCACCCAGTACAAATGCAGAAGACACTCGCACAGAGGAAATTGGAAATCAGACACATGAAATCTCTGAAATAATAGCATTAGACATAAAGAAACAACTGCAGAAGGGTATAGAAGAGATTAGATCACAAATAATTTCTAAAGTTAAAAAAAGTAGTGATAACTATAATCAAAGAATTACTAAGTGCTTCTAAAGAATACACTGATAAAAAAAAATAGAACAGACTATAAAAATGACAGAACACGTGAATAAGCAATATAGGAAAGACATAGAATGTATGAAACAGATTCAAAATGATATATACGAAATTAAAACCTCGATCACAAGCTGGCAAATCCGTTTGAGTGAAAGCGAAAATAGTTTCTCACCTTAAAGACACCATTGCAACTAGTGAAAAAATAAGCAAAGATCTCTTAAAAACAATTAGCATGCAGGAAAAAAATAATTCAAAACCTGTAAGACGATGCAAAGATGAATAATGTGAGACTAACAGGCATCAATGAGAAGGAAACAGTCAATACAAATGATATAAAAAGAATATGAGCACAAGTAAGAACAGAAAACTTCCCAAATATGGGGCAACAATCTGACATTCAGTAACCAAAGCATACATAATTCCAAATAACATCAACCTAATTAAAACCACTCCCAGACATATAATAATCAAGATCCCAGAAATTTAGCACAGAAACAGTATACTAAAAACCACTAAGGAAAATAAATAGTCACATTTAAAGGAAAACCCATCAGAATAACGGCAGATTTATCTTCACAAGCCATCAAGGCAAGAAGAGCATGGAGCAAAGTACTTCAAATCTTGTAAGAAAACAAATTCCAACCCAGACTGATACACCCTGCAAAACTGTCTTTCAAGTATAATGGAGAAGTAAAATATTTCCATGACAAACAGCAACTAAAGAATTTCATGATACAGAGCCAAGCCTACTAAATGATGTTCTAGAGAGGGAGCAAAATTATCAAAACCCCATGAACGAGAATGGAAAGAACCCACCAAATAGGGCAAATAAACACAGGAGAATAAGAGTCATACAATAGTAGTCTTTCAGTTATTCTTTTGTGTACAGCAGCAAAATATTTCCATCAGCACACTCTACAAATGGACTTCTCTTGCACCCTATGGGTCAAGATTCCATATGGGACGACAGGGTGGATTTCAAGGAAATAGATGTAGCTCAGTCCCACAAATGACACCTGGCCATCAGTAAGTGTCATGATCATTATCCATGTCCATGACACACTAGAACTTTGTGCGATATCCTATCCCCAAACTGTCAGAAGTGATGGTCATTTATTTGTCATTCCAGCATTTATCTTATGTTTTATTCTTAGTACTTCTTTACTATCATGAAAACTTTTTCTTAGTTCAAATGTTTTGAAACATTTAATTTTAAATTAATTAGTATTTAATTTTCTGAATAATGCTTAATCTTAATTTTTGTTTTAAGATTTATACTACACCTCTGAATTACAATTTATCCAAAAGACATAGTATGATATCTTCTCCTAGTATTAGAAACTTTAAAAAGTATATTTCTTTTTTCTGTTGACTTTATATTACTTCTTCCCTGTCCTTTATACACACATACACACACATATATATGAAAAAAAAAAAAATACGTGTATAACCCGACATAAGATTGGTACTGTTTCATAGAAATCTTCAATGACCTTTTAAAAAAGGATTCATCTAATATATTTTATACAGTCCTGCATAACTATCACTTTGAGAGCTCTTTATTGTTCTTCCAGGAGCATACTGGAACTTCTCTTGCCCTTTGAATTATGCTTTGTAATTTCCTATACGCTATGTCTGGAGGTATTAATACATTTCAAGTTTGAATAACTTGAAAATATTTTACTTTTAATTTTCAAAGGTATGTTTGCTAAGTATAAAATTAGAAGATAATAGATCTTTTTTTCTTTCAGTCGTTTAATTAGTCTAGTTTCTTACACACTTGGTCCTTTTTTTTTTTTCTAATGTGGAATAAGATGGTATTTAATTTTGTTCTTCCATAGCTAATATTTTTTATGTATATGCTTTAATCATTTTTTTCTTCACAATAAACTTTGGACAATTTCACTTTTGTGTATCTTTGTATGATTTTATTTAAATTTCTTATGCAAAAGGTTCATTTTTCTTGGATATGTGGTATTATAAGTAGAACTAAATTCAGAAATTTTAAATCTTTAACTATTTATTGCTTACTCCTTTCTACTTTGAGAATTCTAGTTATATGAATATAAGCTTTTTGGTTTTGACACGGTGAACTATTATGACTGATCTGTAAATTCTTCATTTTTGTTTTGGATAATTTTTATTGTTATATTCATTTATGTTTGTAAATAATTTATTGTCAATTTGCAATATATTAAAAAAATAGAAATGAAATAAAATAAAAGTTTGGAAAGTGTGCAAGAAAGAAAAAAGAGTTGTAAACAGGATGTCCTACAAACATGTACAAAAAAAGGTTCAGATGTGTTATATACATGTACTAAGTTTCCTCAAGAAATGTAAATACCTAGTACTATACACATGTGGTAATTTAAATTTAATGGCAATTTTTTTTGAGGAACCGGGGATTGAACTCAGGCCCTTACACTTTCTAGGGAAGCGCTTATTCCACTGAGCCATCTCCCCAGCCCCTTAAAGTTCTAATTTCTGAAGAAAATGAAATTTAGGTAATTAAGTTGTATCATAAGAAGAGTTTTCAATAAAGTTCCAAACTATCATGTAGCAATCTGTAAATGCTAGGGACCTAAATTGTAGAAAGGTCTCCTATGTTGGAACAAAAAAATGTAAAATAGGAAGTTTTTAAAAATTTTTTGCCTTGAATTGCAAATTTTAAGATGGTGCTATATTCTTAATTTATGTGTCACCTTAATTACATCTTTATTCTTTAAAAAAATAACAACAGTGAAGAAAAGGTATGAAGTAGTATATAGTTCTAGAAAAATACGACAGTAAGGTTGTTTACATGTGTTTGGAGTTGAGCCTGGCGAATAGTACAGGATATGATGGATACACAGAACTCTAACAGGTGAGCCTGAAGACAAAGCAGATCACATCACACTGAAGAAAAAGCTCTGGCAACATTTTGACTTTTGTCTCAAAATTCTGAGATGGGCCCTTTCACAGGGTTAATAATAGCAGTTATGAACACATAGCTAGTGCTTGATATATTAGTTTCTATATGAAGCATGCTACACCTTTTACCATATATTAACTAAATGAATATGCAAATTAAACTATTATTCTGGTTTAACAGATGAGGTGAATTAGGTGCTCAGAGACAACCAATGAATATCTCTGGTGCATTCTCCGGTAGGTGGTAGGACCAAAATAGGTTTGAAGCAGGAAAACAGGCTCTGAGGGTCTCCATTACTCTTATTCATTATGCTACAGGGAATCTCATCTGCTTCTTTTCTTGGACAAAATATCTGCTAATTCAAAATAGAACAGTAGTTCTTTAGGACCACACAGGTGTATGTCTGAAAATTTGTCATTCATTAGTTGTACGACTCAGAGGTCATCTATAAAATGAGAGTTAGCAATTTCTATTCAGCAGCTGCTCTTTGCAATAGACTCTACAGGTAACATGTTTGACACTGTGGAAATACTATGTGATAGGTGATCAAGTGATCAGTAAATTACATTCAATCTGCTTCTGTCTGCAACTCCTGTATTTGTGTTTTACTTTTCTATCGTTGCTGGGACAAAAAAAAAATACCAACACCCAAAATTAAGGAAGGAAAGGTTTAATTAGCTCACAGTTGGTGGAGGCTTCAGTCCATATTCAGCTGACTCTAAGGCAGAGAGACACATGGCAGACAGTAGCAGTTCATGGCAGTGGCAAAAAACAGAGAACAAAGGGAGGAACAACAATCAAGCCTCTTTACGCTCCTTACATTTGTATGTAGATTGCCTGCCCGAGGCTGAGTGTCACACTCACATCCATAATCCCCACATTGGATCAAGAATTAATATAAACTCCACAAACTGCCCCATGGCTGCATGAGGCTTTGGGGGAGACAACTAGATATAAACCAGAACAATTTTTCTTCTACTCTACCTCTTTCCTCCTCTCAAGGTCTTCTCCACTTCCAACAGCATATATAATCTTCTAACAGCATATATATTTTTACTTCCCTAAATAATAAAAGATATGGTATGCTTGCAACCCCCTCTGGCATCATTATCATTAAAACATTTGCCCTTTTCAGGATATATTATTGGAAAGGTCAGAAAAAGAAATTGTAACAGAAGCCTGAATTTTTTGACATCTGAAATTTTCCTTAGTCTGTGACTTTATATACTCTCATCTTAGTACATTTAATTATCTTATACTTCACAGTATATATAGTAGGTATTCCAATTACAAGTGTTATGTTGTCATCAAAGTGTCATGTCTGAAAATGGCAAATACCTATAATCAAAGCACTCTGGAGGCTGAAACAGGAGGATTATGAGTTCAAGATCAGCCTGGGGGGGAAATCAGTTGAGGAAACTAAAAATGTTTTGTCTCAAAATAAAAAACACAGGATTGGGAAAGCAGCTCAATCAACTCTGTCCTGTCAAACAATCAAATAAACATAATCTTTATCACTTGAGTTCTACAACATTGTTTTCCTTTTAGTTGATATAAATAAAAATATCATTCATTCTTTCACCTAATATAAACTAAATGTTTCCATACATCAGGCACAGTGCTAGATGCTGAATGCAATAGCAAGTAACACTAAACATGGATTTATGCAACTTATGATCTGATAGGATACAAAGATGATAATAATAAACAAACCTCACACAAATGTAAAATAATGAAGAATAAATATGCTGCAAAGGAAAAGGGAAACTAGTACTGCACCCTGAGAGGTTCTAATGCAGTAAATCCAGAGGCTTCCTTGAGAAGTGATTACGGAGCTAATATCTACAGGAAGAACAGATGACAAAGAAGGTTTGGGGAAGAGAACAGGTAAGGGGAGGCCTTCACCATTCAGGAACAGGCGTGTGCCAGGCTGAGAGCATCATATGGAACGCAGCTGGTGGCAGACTGAGATCAGACCCCAGAGGTTGAACAGGCCATGGTAAGAGGCCTGTTCAAAGATCCAAAGAACAATGTGAAGGCACTGTAGTTATTTAAGCATAACCAGATTTTTAAAAAATTCCTTATCATTGCTGTACAAAAACAATGTAGATGAGGAAAAACCCATTGGTAAAGGAGTCTAAATACTAGGCTTTCACAATATTTAACAAAATATAAGGCTATTCTGGCGGACATCCATAGATATGCCAAAATAATAATTCTGACTGAATTTAAATATAAGTCCTAAAACATTAGCTAACATGTATAGATGTATCATTAATTTAAAATCATTATTCTGAAAACTAAGTTGAATTTTAAGGTACAAAACCCATGTTGCCTCTTCTAAGATTCTTCTCTAGATGTACAACAGAGTAACAAAAAACACTAATAGCCCCCAATTTCATGGATATAAAGACTGAACAGATAAAACCTGGGTTAAGGCAGCTCCGTCTCCTTTTCACAAGATGCTTTAGATGGCTAACTCTGGACCACCTTCATCACTGCATCTTTTTTCAGCTATTGATTAATTGCCATTCCTTAACTCAGGTCTTCTAAGTATCTCAAATTCTCAATCATGGTTATGACAGTTTATAATACTCCTTTCAAATTCCATCTCAACATAATGTACCAAGTGCAAGGGTATAAAAGAAAAAAGAAGGCAGATGTGGTGATGCATGCTTGGAATCTCAGCACTCTAGGACGCAGGAGGATTACAAGTGTGATCCCAGCTCAGGCAACCTAGTGAGAGCTTATCTTAAAGGGGGAGTTGGGAGGGACTGGTGCTCGTGATACAGCCTAGCACAAAGGTCCTGGGCTCAGTGGCTACTACTTACTACACACACAGGCAAAAAGATTATAATAGTAAGCTCCTAATATATTTGAATATATATTGAATAACATAGGAAATATACAACAAAGACAGTGGAACATTAGTACAGGAAGAAATAAAACTGCTTTTTGCTACAAGTAGTTTTCTTGGTAGACCTTGAAAGATGGTCAAATTTCCTTAAGTTTATCACAAAAGAGAAATGAGAGTAGGTCTGAAGTTATTGAAAAGGAAAATAGGGGAGCTATTTCAGCAAAAACAGATACGCAGTGACAGGAAGGCAGGAGCATGGCGAACAGGTTCAGGAACTATGAGACTATCCATTCAAGCAGCACAAGCAGATGAACAAGCCCAGAAAAAGACAACATAAAGAATGAAGGACCTCATGACAGGTTTAGAGTCTGCACTTTGTTTTGCAGGAAATCTAGAGGCATGGATAGTTTGTTAGCAGGGAAGTGGTCTGATGAGAGCTAAAGACTAAAACTGTTGCTCTGGCTCTAGTTTTCTGTGTACAGAGGGAAGGAGAGGGAAGGTGCCTCATCCAGCAGCCCAGATGGGAGATGATGAAGGCCTAAGTTACAGTGCTGGCCACCATGATGGAGAAAAAGCTGAATAATGGCAGCAGCGTGGAGGTGGAGCAGCAACCCTGGCCAGCGGAATAGAGAGATGTAGGAGACACTGGGAAGGGAGGGAGAAGTAAAGGATACCCAAGGGTTGAATTTAAGACTCAAACCTCTTTGCAGGAGGTAATGATTCAATACTTAATAGGAATTGGAACAAAGAAGAGAGCTAATGGAGAATTAATGAGTTCAGTTTTGGACACGCTAACTTTGAATACAAGAAAGACTTCCAGATGGAGTTGCCCAGGAGGAAGCTGGAAATGCTGTGGATATAGATTTGGGGAGCATCTTCATAGAATTGATGGCTAAAACAGCAGGAGTTGATAGATGAGTTTTTGAGGAGAAAGAGAAGTGAAGACAAAGGAAGAGAGGGGAAGAAAGGGATTAGAAAGACAAAGAGAAGAAAGGGAAATGGTAGAAAAGGAAGAGAAAATAATTCCTTCACTTAGGGATTGAAGAAGGATAGTAACAACATAAAGGACTGCATTGTATCCACAAACAAATAAAAGGGTCTCCAAGATACTGATAAAGCAACATGTATACAGTGGAGGCAGAGAATTTCAACAGTGTAGAAACTAAGTCCAGTAGTTGACTTTTTTCATGAGCTTTTATGGTACTCAGCATAAATCTCTAAATTGATACTTAACACATTGAATAATAAAACGATAATAATGACACCTAGACAACAACCATAACATGCTATGATGCCAGGCATCTGCTATTTTGTCACAGAAACTATGTAAAGTTAGTAGCAGATCTCTTTACAAGTGAGGAAAATTAGCAAGAAGGCTTAGAAAAGTTAAATACTTACTAGGTCTGTTAGTCAGTCAGTACTGGAAGTGCCAAAATGGAGAATTTGGACTTGATAGCTCAGCTTGCTTATGCTTTGCAGCCTTGCTATTTAATTACTGCTCAGCAGAGTCCCTTGAGAAGCAATGAGAACAAAGAGGACATTCAGGTATAGTTGTCTTAGGATGCCAGGCATCCAACTAAACAACTGAAACAGTCTCAAAATACAGACACGAGAATGAACAGCTTCAAGGACTAGCAATAAACATGGCAAAAGGTTAACATTTTAAATTTGGATATCAGTATATAGCTGTTTAGTACATAAAGCCTTCTTGCATTTTTTCTGTGTGCTTAAAATACTTCAAGTAAAAAATGAAGAAATGGGCTGGGGAGATGGCTCAGTAGAGATTAAAAAAAAAAAAAAAAAAAGAAGCACTTTCCTGCCAAGCACAAGGACCCAAGTTCAATCCCCGGTTCCACCAAAACACAAACAAAAAAAGACATACTACCAAATACTAATAAATATTAATCTTATATATTTGCCCCCAACAGACCTGTTTCTATGCTTTTCTCCTCTCCTTCATCAGCTCTTTTGTCCTGTGTTCACGATGCCAACATATGACTTCTTTAAAATAAGTGACAACTCCAAACCATTCTGAAAAGCATGCTGGGATCTGTTATTTTAATAGTATACTGGTGGAGGAGAAGCTACCATGAATTAAAACTATGCCTTATCTCGAGCTATTCTTGAAGTTTTTTTGTTTTTTATATTTTAGGGAAGGGTCTACAGAGTGTTCAGGGTCTCACTACTAGATCTGACTCATAGTGATTTGCCTGTTTACAGCCTCCCAAGAGCTGGGTTTACAGGCATGCACCACCACACCCAGTCTCAAAATGTTTTTTTTTGTTTGTTTGTTTGTTTGGTGGAACTGGGGATTAAACTCAGGCCCTTGCACTTGTCAGACAAGCGCTTATTCTACTGAGCCATCTTCCCAGCCCCTGAAGTTTTAGAGACAATTCAATATAGTAGAGTCCCTCTCAGCAGAGGCTGGAAGGCAAGATGGTGGCCTGAGGGGGATGCAGAAAGGGAGCATAGGAAGATACTTTGGAGATTCAGATAAGAGTTCAGAATTCTAACTTATGCCTGTGACTTAAATTATAATCTTTTGATAAATCTGTAATTTAATATTAAGGAAACAACTTACCATTTATAAGAACAATCACCTTTAAGCAGGCTCAAAGCCCACTCAACATAAAACTAAGTTGTAAAGTGACCCTGAGGGGGAAAACCCCCTCCAGTACTAAACTTTGCAGATACAGAGTAGGTTTTACTATTTCATTACACTGTTTCTCATATATCCAATCATAATAAATCTACCTGAAAAATCAAAGATGAATGTCAAATTCTAATACAGATGAAATGAATTGACTGATAAAGATTCCTAACAATAATTATAACTATGACCTTTTGATAAAAATTTTTTTAAAATTATATATACAACTGAAGTAAAAATATGGACATGTAGTACTTGCCAAAAAAACATATTTTCTTTTAAAAATTTCTGACTTCAACTTGCTAAACTGATCTTGCGACCAACTACTGAGTTGTATCTGCAGCTTCTGAAATGTTGTTTTTTAAGATATAAAATGTCTCATATATATATATATATATTTTTTTTTTTTTTTAATTTCAAGGTCTATGCAGCTTGGACTCACAGTGATCCTTCTGTCTCAGCCTCCCCAGTGCTTGCATTACAGGCATGTGCCACCGTGCCCAGTTTCAGTGACCAGCCCAGCTTGCCCAGGTCCTGGGCTTGCACAGCATGTAGTACCAGGGATTGAACCCTGGTTTTTGCACTTGCCAGGCAGACACTTAGACAGCCTATCTTCTCAGCCCATGTCATATGTTTATGAAGTTAAAAGACCTGGAAATGTAAAATTAACTAAGTTGTAATAGAAGCACTGCTTTTTAAAAAAGAGAAAATCTATTGAGATTCTTGCGCAAATTTAGTGTTGGAACAAAGCATTACAATAATTTTATGGGCTGTGAATATATGGCACTCAGTGGTACAGCACTTGCCTAGTGCTGATAAACAAACAGAGACATCTCATAACACATAAAATGTTAAATAAAAATATACCTAATAAATAATATTTCAATTTGGTTTCAAAATAAGCACATACATAAGCCCTATCCTGTTTTAAAACTCTTTATTTTTTCTCTTTAAAATACAATTTAAAAAAGTCCAAAGACAAAAAATAGAAATAAATATGGCAAAAGGTTAATATTTTAAATTTGGATATCATTATTAGGTATCCAAGACACAAGACATTACTGCATTTTTCTGTATGCTTGAAATATTTTGTTTAAAAGTGAAAAGAAACATAATGGGCAGAAAATACTATCAAATGATAATAAGTGTTAATCAATGAATTTCTATGTTAAGGGTGCTGTATTTTCCAAGTCCTATATAAGAACACAGATCTCTTTTTTAAGTTTAGAGGGAAAAAAAAAAAAAAAAAGAATTTTTAAAAGGGAGGTGAGTGCTACTTCTTTCTTATTTGAAGAACAAAATTTAACCCATATTTAATAAGCTCCAGGGCCCTATGCTGAGTACCTTTTGAGTTCGGGCACAAAGCCAGGGTTTCTATAGTATCAATGAAATGATGTTAAAAAACCAAAAAATGTATATAATAGTTATTATGTATATACTTAGCAGTATATGACAGTAATACTACTCAACTGTAAAAGGAAAAAATAACACTTGTGAAAATTGTTTTAAAGCACTATAATTTGGGAGAGACTAAAAATAAACTCTATGTCATAGATTTTTATGTAAAATTAGCAGAAGAAATGGAAGTTAATTTCCATTGACAAAATGACCCAAATTGTATTATTACTGCCATTTCTATCTCGAGCTCAGCTGTCCTAAACCTGAAACAATTTTAAAGCCTGAGGTGACCAGCTTTAGAATCTGGGACCTGCAGCAGCCATTGACATGGCTCGAGGGCCACCACACATCCTATCTGAATTAAATCCCTCAGGGACAGCAGGGCCAAGGAACTATCTAGCCAAGGCTTCTGGAAGCTGCAATTAGGTTTGATGGGCATGTGGCAAAAGACAGGCATCCAGGGGAAAGAAGAAGAGAAAACTGCACAGGGGTAGGGCACAGGAGTTGCCAAGCAGGGGGAATCAAGATAGGAGTTTTTTACAAAATAGTTTCTGACCATCAGTAGCTGGTGTACAAAAGAAAGATGATTGAAATACAAGAAGTTTAAAAAGGTATTACTGGTCACATTCACAGCTAGAAATGTGCAGCCACCCTAAAATTACAGAAATGCCAGAAAACCACAACAAAGATTTCCCCATGTACATGGTAACTAAAGATTTATTTAAAATACTAATAGAATATGATGCCATTTTAAAAAATAATAAAATGATATTTTAGTTATACTTAAAATTCTTACAATGACATCAGATAAGAATTAGTGTATGTATGGGTCCCTTTTGCTTACATTTTCAAAAATGATTTAATGTTGAGGTAAATGGGTAGAAAAATTGAAAGCTGGAATACAGACATCAGGGGCTGGGGAGATGGCTCAGTGGAATAAGCGCTTCCCTGGAATACAGACATCAAAAAAATTGAAAGCTGGAACACAAACACACAAGACCCATGCCACCGCTCAGCAGTGGCACTGGCCAAGAGCTAATTGGCCAGCATGAATTACACTTACTACTACCACAGTCTGTCTGGAAAAACATATTTACAAATGATTGGAAAAGTAAAACATAAAATTATACTACTGTAATTTGGTAGTTCAGAAATGCATACATTTTAAGAAGGTCTCATTTATTTTTCCAAAGTCAAGACTAATTCAAGACAGAGGAGACCAAGATATAGGAAAAGTAGAAGTAACAGAGTAAGGACACCAGATGGTAGGACACAGATTGGTTGTGTACATCTTCCACAAAAACTTGTCACCATAGATAAAGATCCCATGATTGGCTGGCTAAATCAAATCTATCAGCTCCCATAAGCACAAACACTGTGACTCAATTAACAGTAAAACTTTATAGATACTTAAAATAGCTACCAGAAGAGGTAGCAAAGGGAAAGGATTATTTCATAAGAGTATTTTCAAATTATGTGTGTCAAGAGAAAAATATGATTCAATTTTTTATCTACATCCTCACCACTAGTTTACCTTGTGCATTACTCATGCAGCACATTTCTTTATATACTGAGTATTGCTAGGCAGATACCATTTCAACCAGCTGATTCTTGTATTGAATAGATTTGATAAAATTGTCATTTTCATAACACCTATTATAGTCTTATAAAAACCAAGAAATGCAATTCTTGGTCATCCTGTATTTAAGTAATCAGACTGGTAAATGGTTGAATAGGTACCTACTTACTGAAGAGATACTAGGAATAAATTACATGCAGGTTGTCTGTCAATTTAAGCCTTAGGAACCAGTAACTTTTGCTCTACCCCAGCAGGTAAGAAATCTCCCATCATTAGACTGCCAGTAAGTGATCCGGAGTAGACTGTCTCATTCACCATAGTGTCCCCCAGCTTTCACAGGTAACATCTTATCTAATGATCGTTAGTTGGTGGCAGGCCCTATTTTGTTGATCAGGGTTCTGAAGATCACAGGGACAGTTTTATTTTTCTCTATACGTTATCACCATCAAATACATACCATGTAATAGTACATTGCTTATTTCGATTAGAATATACGCATGTTATGGCATCTCTACTTGCCTGCAGCTGCATTTCTAGTGCTCACAACAGTACCTTGCCTAAAAGCACTGTAGATAGCCAGTAGGTGAGTATCTGGGATTCCTTTTGGAGTCTGCAGCTCAGTTATATTCAAACTGATGGATAATGAGCATAGTACAATTAAAATACTGTACTGAAAATAAATAGAATGATGGCTTGAAATAAGGCCTTAAAAACTGCATTATAGCTAAAAGGTGTGAAAAATGCTTTAAAGTTTATTTCTTCTGAACACCTTGAAATATCTTTCGATTCTAGTCTGGCGTACTGTAAGCTGGACCAGCAGAAGGGAGCAGCCCTTCCTTACAGGCAAACTCCACAAGGCTCCCAGGCAGCATGAGCCAGAGGACTGGCAGCTCATTAAACACAGGGCATGAGGTCTTGAATAGACCCCATTCACACCGAGGCTGAGAGAAGTCTGTAGGACAGTGAAAGTGCTGTCCAGGTTCAAACCCAAACCTAAGAAAAACAAAAATAAAAACAAAACCTCACAGACTGCAAAATCAAATGGGTCTAGGCCACAGCCAAGGGGCGAGGCTGGGGCAATGAAAGCATGATCTGCACAGCCCCAGCTTGTGGGCTGTGGTAGTATACTTCCAAGGACTGGTGACAGCTGATCCTCTGAAAAGGCCCACAGTCTCACTTCTACGGAAAGACTAGATTATGATTTTTCCTTTGTTTTACTGAGTGCCTTGATGGTCTCTTTCTTGTTTCTCTCCCCCTTTCCTCTCCTGGTCCTGGGGACTGACCACAGGGCCTTTTGCACTGAGCTAACCCTCAGCTATTTTCTGTGTTTTGAGACAGTCTCAGGAAGTTGCCCAGGCTGGCCTTCAACTTATGACCAATATATATATATATATATATATATATATATATATATATATATATATATATATATATATATATATATAATTACAGAATATAGTAAAATAAGACAGAAAACCAATACTTGGTTTTTTGTTTGTTTTTTGGTGGAACTGGGAATTGAAATACTTGTTTTTTGAGATGGACATCTAACCATATTACAGTTTCAAATGAATGAACCCAAGTCATCCTTTGCTTAGGAAATCCTACTTGAAACCTAAAAACTTAACAAGCTTACCTGACTTTTCTTCCCATCCTAATACTGTTTTGTTCTAGTTGACACTAAAGTGATCCATTCTTTTTTTTTTTTTTTTTTTTTTTTGGCAGAAGCAGAGATTGAACTCAGCCCCTTGAACTTGCCAGGGAAGCACTTATTCTACTGAGCCATCTCCCCAGCCCCTACTGAGCCATCTCCCTGGTCCCTAATTCATTCTTAAAAAGGCAAAAGGAGTACAGGATAGCACCACAGCTCTAAACTTAAGGAAAACTGTAAATGCTGTGGATGTTATTAGGTTTTGCTTCATGTGGTGGATAGCTAACTGGTGATCAACTTGCTATACCAAGCTAAATTAAAATAGCATGGTGCTGGGCGCAGTAGGGTTAGCAACAACACTTGAGAGTTGTTGCCAGCAGCATAAAGGCAGAACAGGAGAAGCAGCTGAAAACACTGCTAGGGATGCTATTCCAAGAAGCGATTAGAAGCTACTAGTTCTCTTGGGCTATTCTCCTGGAGGACCTTGTCATGCTGGCTTTTCCAATGAACTTTGAAGAAGCTTGGTCCTCATCTTGAGCATCAATTCCTGGCTCTGGTGGAGAAGACGGTGCACTGGTCAGCCTTATGGAGCTTGTCATATTGGCTTTCCTGATGGAAACTTGGCTTTCCTCATTACTGGAGGAACTTGGGACCTTACTGTTGCTCAGGATGGTTGTGGTACTTTTGGGGGCACTCTGGTGCTTACCTTGAGCACTGCTTCCTAGTTCCAGTTCAGATCCCTCACCTTGCTAGCACAGATCCTTCATCACACTGACATAGACTTCCTAGCTTCCACCGCTGACCTTGGACCTCTCTAGCACATATCCATGAAGCGGGCCTACATGGGACTTTGTTATGGTTCCATGCCTTCATTTGGACTAATGGAAGCCATTTCTATGAGTTCTAGGCCCTCAGCTGGATTCAAAAGTATTTAGTGTGTGTACAGGTATCTTGCACTCATAGTATGCTATTCTCGGGTGATTCATTATAAAAGACCATTATAAACTGTGTCCTGTACTATACTGTTCACCTTGCAAAAATTCCAAACCATAACACTTCATTAGGATGTCATTTCTTCCCCACAATTTTCCTGCCACAAAAGTTCCTGGGCATAAAATGAAAATGACAGTGTTATCTACAGAAGTGAAAAAAAAAAAAAAAAAGACATCCTAAGCCACAGAGCTTAGGACCTTAGCCTACAAAGAAGACAACAGGATTTACAGGCATTTACCTTCTATTCCTTGAAGTCACTTTTTTGGAGACAAAATGTTGGATAATAGAGGGGTGGGGGAGGGTAGGGCACAACTGTTTTTATGATGTTTGCCTCACATGTACACTATCATAGCTACCTGTCTCTCTTATATGTGACAGCCAAGTCCAACAGATAATACTTTTGCTGTCCAAGGCAAAAGTAAGCAGGAGAGTCAGAATCCAAAAATGAGACAATTTGACTACAAAACTATGACTATAATTGTTGATAATTGTTGAAATTCTTGGCTCCTAGAACCAATAACACTGAGGCACAGATGTAGCATGAATATGAAAAGGCAGATAGAAGTGAAACAAACAGGGTAGCTTTTATTATTGGTAGCTACAGACTGCAGTCTTTAATATCAAGCTAAAATAAAACAGTTACTGTTAACAGTTTTTAAATTTTACAATTACACCACCATCCAAGGTCTATACTATTTCAATATATTGACCTATACTCCAATGTTTATTTTTGTATTTCTATACTGAAATGTTTTCTTCAGTACAAATGTCACTTTGTCATAACAAAAATAGTTTAAGATTCTAAATGATATTTATGGGCTGGGGAGATAGCTTGATGGTCTAAGAGTCTGATTGCAAGCAAAAGGACCCAGATTCAATCCCTGGTACCACATGTCCAGCTGGCCCTATGGTTGGGCATTGTGGTGTATGCCTATAATCCCAGCACTGAGGAGGCTGAGACAGGAGGATCACTATGAGTCTGAGCTGAGATGTATAGCAAGACCCTGTACCAAATAAGTAAATAAATAAATTATAAATAATGTTAGATGTTAATACATTAGGGACCCTATCTTGGTTACTTTATTCTGAAAAGTTCAACATGATAAATCCAAATAATATAACAGCCAATAGCTACTCCAGCACTATCCACAGCTTGCCCTCCCTGTGTATCTCGCTCTAGTCTTTTTCTTTTATATAAGTCTGTATTGTACTGTTTTTAATTTCTTTTTTTTTTTTTTTTTGGTGGTACTGGGGATTGAACTCAGGACCTCACGCTTGTCAGACAAGTTCTTATTCTACTGAGTTATTCCTTGGCTCCTTAATCCTAAGTTTATAAACATGGAAATCAAGACCCAAAGAACCAAAAGTGGTACAGCCAAGATCTTAACCCAAGCATTAGGAATTTAGAACCTCCAGCTTTTCCCAGCCTTTTTTGAAAACAAACAAACAAATAAAACAACAACAACAACAAAAAAAAAACCCCTCAAGAACTGGCAATATAGCTCAGTGGTCTAAACTGCCTGCTTAGGCAAGCTTAGGCAGGCACAGGGGACCATGGTTCAATCCCTTGTACCATATGCTGTGCCAGCCCTGCTCTTAGGGCAGGCTGAGCTGGCCAAAAAATAAATAAATAAAAACCCCTCAAACTTACAAAACATTACAAGTACAGACCAAAGAATTTTTCTCCCCTCAAAGCATTTAAGTCAGCTGCCAGGTAGGAATCCCAGTATCTTGGGATATTTGAGGCAGGAGGATCTTAAACTCAAGCCCACACTAGGCACTCTGGTTTTTTTTTTTTTTTTTTTTTGGTGGAATCAGGGATTGAACTCAGGCCCTTGTGCTTGCCTGGGAAGCACTTATCCCACTGAGCCAACTCCCTAGTCCCGGCACTCT
>PVKA01001995.1:0-110524 GCA_004027165.1 Ctenomys sociabilis | reverse complement strand
ACCATCAAAATCAGGAAATTAATAGAAATATATTATTACAACCTAAGTTATAGATTCAAATTTTACAAAGTACTCCAATAAATTATACACTGCAATTAGTTGCCAGGCCTTTTTGGTTTCCTTCAATGATTGCAATGACTTCTTGGTCACACCTTACTTTCTTTTTTTTATTTTTATTTTTTGGCAGAACTTGGGATTGAACTCAGACTCTTGCACTTGCCAAGGAAGCACTTATTCTACTGAGCCATCTCCGTGAGAACTTTAAAGACTACAGGCCAACTATCATATAGAAGTTTTTCATTATGAGTTTGTTTGATGTTTCTTTGTGATTAGATTTAGGTTACGCAGAAAGACCACAGAAATGATGTTTTTTCTTCTACCTCAATGTCAGTTGGTAAGAGATTTTTTACTCAGGCCTTTGCATTTGCAAGGCAAGCACTTATTCTACTGTGCCATCTCCCCAGCCCCTCTCCATTCAATATGATCTCAAAGTAGATAACCATGGTGAAAACTACTGCCTATATAAAAAAATTATAGTAGATAAAATTTCAGCACAATTATTTTGCACTATTTCTGAAAGATTTAATATTTGTTTGTTTTTTTTGGATGATTTTGCTTATATTTGCATAACTTACATGAAGTACTTTAATGTATAACAGAACATAAAACAACAGTATTGTGCAATACAAGTAGCAAAAATTACAGTACTGAATAGACAAGGTTTATATGGAGCTATCTCCACAGACAAGGTACCAAAATAGGCATTAGAGCTCTATCAACACCATGTATAGAGCTGTATTGTTCTTAAGACCTGTGCTTAGATCCAAGCAGCAGATCTTCAGTGTGAATAGCACACCTCCATAGTAAGACTGAACAGTCATTAAATGAGTGGGCTCTTAAATGAGGATTATCTGTATTGGACAAACTATTATGAAAAAAAGATTTAATATTTGAACATGTTCTCTACACTGACATTTTTCCAAAGTGTTCTTTTAATTAATGATATTAGTGAGAACTAATAATTTCCTACCAAACAGCACAAACTGAGTCATATATTGACACGCACTTCTAAAATAATGTCAGATGAACAGAAAAACATCAATTTCATAAGATTTCAGAGACATTGACTGAAAAAAAAACCTTTCGATAAAGAAACTTCACAAATCACAGAAATTTGCCAAATTCAAGAGACTGGCTGAATGGCATTTCATATCACAATTTAAAAATGTTTCTATGAAATGTATTGTTTTAAAATAAGCCTTCAAAAGGCTGGGGAGATAGCTCAGAGGCATAAGCACCTACATGGCAAGCACAATGTCCCAAGTTTGATCTGGGGCCTGCATGCTATGCCCGCCCCATAACGAGGCATGGTGGCGCATGCCTACTATCCCAGCACTGGGGAGGGAGGTTGAGACTGGAGGACTGAGATCAGCCTAGGGGCTACAAAAGTGGGCACAGGACCAGCCCAAACTGCGTAGTGAACCCAGTTGCAGAAAGAGAGAGAGAGAGAGAGAGAGAGAAAGAGAGAAAGAAAGAAAGAGAGAAAGAGAGTGATAAAGGAAGGAAGGAAGGAAGGAAGGAAGGAAGGAAGGAAGGAAGGAAGGAAGGAAGGAAGGAAGAAAAGAAGGAAGGAAACTAGTCAGCCTTCAAAATGAAAAGTGGCAAAACAGTCATAGTTTTCAAGAAGAACAGAAAATTAACCTTAATATTAAATTACCACTGTTCACCTAAAAAGATTTTTTGAACATTTAATTTTTTTATGAGCACAGAAAAGATTCACACAAACTATACTAAATAATCTTAACATAAACTCATACCAGAAAAAAACAAAATAATCTTAGCTTGGTATATATAGATGAGTATGTGCAAATAATATGGTTCACTCCCATTTTAAATATCAACATACTGAATTCAGTGGAGGATTAAAATATTCTCTTATACATAAAAATTCTTTTATACATAAGTACTTTAATATAATTTACATTAACTATGCCACTTGCTTCATTATGTGGTAAGTTTTCAAAATCCTGATAGAAGAAGGCTACTATAAGTGGAGTTGCCTTATTATATTCACCAATTATTGAATCAAACTAGACACAGGTGGTATTAAAAATGATAGCAGTATGGGTAGCAAATATGAATAACAAGAGATGATAGATGACAAACTATGTCCACCAGAAAAGAAGAAAAAAAAAAACCTAGCTGATTCACATAGTGCAGTGGTTCTCAATGAGGGGCGATTTGGAAATGTCTAGAGGTATTTTTGACTGTCCCAATTTGAGGGGATACTACTTGCTTCTAGAGGGTAAAGTCCAGGGTTCTCTCTGAACAACCTACCATATAGTTAATAATCCCCTACAATGAAGTGCCAAGGTTCAGAAACCCTGAGTTAAGAGTCCGTATGTACTTCTAGGACTCACATTAGATTATGAAGCTTAGACATAAACATATAAAATATGAAGTGTACTCCCTATCATACACTCCTGTGTGCTCAATATGCATTAGTTATTTCTATTATCAGAAATACTACTGCTATCCATAGTCAATGCTTTTCGGCTTCAGTGAAAGACAGAACAGACACAATCCCATTTTATCTGCCCCAGTGCAAATACATTAAGCAGAACTTTGAAGACACTGAAAAATAAAGAGGTTTTTGAAGAACATAGTAAAAAAAACTTTCTGAGCCTATGTAGACACAAAGTTTGTATAAACAAAATACAATTATTTAATATTAGGGAGAATTAATTCTGATATTGTAGGAACAACAATAAATCATACATTTTACTTTTTTCTTCTCCAGGCAAGATCACTGGGAACAGCAATTTGTTTTATATTTAGTTCTTACCATGAAGTATTTTTTAATAGCAACTCCACTCAAAGTCTAAACCATCCAGTGCTTTTATACAAAGTGTAAGGCCAAGTATTCCCTTGCTGTAGTTTTCCCACATTAACTGATAGGAAAGCAATAGAGCTAGCCATTGCAATTACATTGCAACCATCTTTCGTTCTCAGATACCACGTTACTATATTTCTTACTTCTTCAGATTCCTTTTAATTGTTATAATAGTGAAAAGTTGTTCTGAAGCAACGTCTCTGCTTATGAAAAGAAAGTGGCAGCTCTCAATAGGACAGTTCTCTCCCTTGTTCGTGAACATAACAAAGATTGTCAAGAGCCCCTTAATTTAATTTATGAAATTCTGAGGCAAACTATCAGACTAGATATAAAGAATTTTACAGAGAAAAGACTTTCAGAAAGTGACTGTAAATTTTTAAATGTACTTTTCTATTCTTTTTTCTCAGTAAAAGCTTATGACTTTAAAAGACTGGAGAATTTAAGCAAACACTCAGTGGTTTTGGAAATGTAGTTTCCATAGCAACCAACATGGTCTTCTTTATATAGCATTATAAACAGATGGTAAAGAGTGGTCATGTTTGTTTCTTTGCCAGTATATCAATAAAACTGCTGTAACACTGTATTGAATACATTTAAGCTATTTAGTAAATTTAATATACTAACCACAAGACGTAGTAATTCAAATGAATATAATTAACTAGTATCTGGGTTTTTTCTTTTAATAAACACATGAAGATCTTGAACAGTAAAGTCATTATACTCCATACAGTCAACAGTCTTCCTTGGCAAGATGTTATACAAATGTTTTCTCAGCACTTGCCATGCAGGGCATAGAACCACAAACACAAATCTGATGAGGAATAAATAATGGATTGAAATAATAAAAGTGGAATCACATCTATACTTGTATTTCTTTGTCATCTTTTCTTAAAGAGAAAATGAAAAATTAAGAAACACAAGGAGTTTTTGGACAATAAATTATAGGTTGTACAGCAAATGGCAAAACTGCTTTAAAAAAGATTCCATTCCATGTATATAGTAGTGGCTTTCAGAAACACAGGTGCTCTGAATTCCACTGCGGTAACTGGCTAGGTACTATTTGCTAGGAAACCAAAAGCAGCCAAGAAACTATAAATGTGGTTAGTCTGGCAGGCAGAGTTTGAATGGCCAGCTCCTGCATGCACTATCACCCAGCAGAGGCAATACCTGGGAGGAAGTCCTTCAGTCAAAAGGGGCTGTGCCTGAGGTGAGCTCACCCAGGACACCCTCCTCATGCAACTCACATTAGAGAGCTTCTATTTTTCAGGAGAGGCTGAAGAGTGCCTAACTTTAAAAAAGTGGGGATATTTACTATTTTTAATTAGTAATGGGCCATTTTTTGTAACACTTTAAGAAGTTTTTGAGTAGATCACAGTAAAACAAGATGAACAGAACTTTAACCATAAAAACACTGTATTCACATGCAAGCATATGCTAATTTAGGCAGAAACTGATGGTGGGCTCTTTAGTATTCTTTTTTTTTAAAAATGTATTTAGTGCAGGGTCTACAAGGACTCATTACATAGATTGGACTTGTAGTGATACTCTTGTTTTCAGCCTCACAACCACTAGGATTACATGTGTGTACACCACACCCAGTCTCAATTGCCATCTCAGCACACCCCTGGAACAGGGCCAGCAAGGCTTATGGTGCCAGGGATTGAACACTGGCCCCTGTGCTCTCCCTAAACAGGTGCTTTAAAGTCCATGAGGTATCTGGCCAGCCCTGCTAGTTCATTTCTTAAAAGTTTAACTCTAAAGAAAAATAAATAAAATTTCAAAACCCAATAAAAGAGTAACAATAATTAATACATTGTATATTGTTATCATTAGTTAAAGTACAAAATATAGGCATTTAATTGTCCAAACAACATTAGTCTGATTTATTTCACTTATGAATATGTTCTCAGGTTGCATCCATTTACCTATTAAATCTCCAGTTTACCCTTCTTTATGGCTGAGTAGTACTCCATTGTATGGAAAGACCACATCTTTTTTATCCATTTCTCAGTTGATGGACATTTGTTTCCAAGATTTAGCTATGACAAGTTGCACTGCTATAAACATGGGAGCACATGTATCCCTGTGGTACAGTGTTTTTAATTCTTAGAGGAAGATATAAACAAGGGAATTGCTGTGTCAAAGGGGACCTCTAACTCTAGTTTTTGAGGAGTCTCTACACTGATTTCCACCATGGTTGTACCACTCTACACTCCCACCAACAGTGGAGAAGGGCTTCGTTTTCTCCCACAGCCCCTCTGGCATTTGATATGGAAATTGTGGTTTTGCATCTCTTGAAAGACCAGTGATGTTGAACATTTTTCCACATATTTATTTGCCTCTTCACCTGAGAAGTGTGTATTTATCTCGGATGCCCATTTTTGGGTTGGGCCTTTAAATTTGGGGGTTCTGATTGATTTGGCTTTGGTGGTTCATACATATCTAGGAATCTGTCCACTTCTGCATTCATAATCTTATTAGAAGTCCTCAAAGTATGTACAGATGATCTTCTGGATTTCTGCAGGGTCCACTGTAATTTTATGCTTTTAATTCCTGATTGTGTGAATTTGAGTCCTTTTTTTTTTCCTTTTTAAATAAAGTTGGCTAATGGTTTGTCAATTTTCTTCAATCTTTCAAAGAACAAACTTCAATTCACTGATTTGTTCTGTTTTCTTAGTCTTCAATGTGTTAATTTCAGCTGTAATCTTCATAGTTTCCTGAGATCCACGGAACCCCAGGCCCTGTGAGTGTATGGAGAGCTTTTGCTGTGTCCTGCACCTGCCGGACCAAGCCCAGGTCAGCTGCATCAGAGACCTTTCCCGCCGGACCTCCCCCCACCATCCAGAGCCAGCACAGCCCGCCCTGTGAGTGAGAACTTCCGCCATGCCTTAGGACCACTCCAGATCTGCCCACCCCCAAGGCCCTGCAAGTGTGTGGAAGAGCTTCTGCTCTTTCCTGCGCCCGCTCGCTAAACCAAGAACATGGCCGCAGCGTGAGAGAGACCTTTTCCCTGCGTTCTGTGGATCTCTCCCGCCCCTCCAGGTCCAGCAGTCTGCCCTGAACGCTGCAGCCAGACCAGCCCAGGCCCAGCGAGTGCGTGGGACAGCTTCGGCTTCCCTCTGCTCAAGGGACCTCCATGAACCAAAATTCAGGCATGCCGCGTGAGTGAGACCCTCTATTGTGCCCTGGGGACCCCTCCACCTCTCAGGAGCCCCCGGCCCCAAGTCCTTCCAGTGAGTGACAACTGCGAGGCCCTCATGACCCCCAGATCCAGCTTGAGCCCAGGCCCAACTAGTGTGTGGGAGAGCTTCTGCACTCCCCTGTGCCACCTGGGTCAGCAGCACAAGTTCTCTTCCAAGGCCTGCAGCAGGAAGGAGTTGAACACAACAGCTAGACCCAAGCCAGGCATAACTGGATAAATTCAACCTTAATAGGGCTGCACCTGAATTTCAGTAGGTGCTAAGGTTATAACTGCACCAAAGATCTACACCAAAAGTCAGAGATCAGTGCTATTGAAATGATAAAGGCAAGGAGCAAAATGCAAACTCAGGCCTCAAGCCCATCCAGAACAAGTAGAGGACATTAGCTCAGCTGAAATGTATGAATTAATAGTGTTGGAAATAAAGAAATAACAGCAGAAAGGTACAGAGGAAATCAGAACAGAATTAATTTCTGAAATAAAAAAAAAAAAAAACTCTGAATTTGTAGCACCTGAAGTAAGGAATCAAATACAGAAACGTATCGAGGAAACTCAATCTGAAAAAAAAAAACTCTGCAGTAAAAGAATTAATAACTGCTTCTAAAGAAGACATTGATTAAAAAAAAAAGAGATTAGAAAATGATGGACGCCTTGAATGAGTAATACAGGAAGGAAATAGATCTCACGAAGCAGAGTCGAAGAGATATACATGAACTTAAAATCTCAATCACAAGCCTGCAAAACAATTTAAGTGAAAGTAAAGATAGTTTCCGATCTTGAAGATGCTGGTGCAGCTAGTGAAAAGGTAAGAAAGGATCTCTTAAAAACTAGGATGCAGGAAAAAATAATTCATCACCTGCAAGATGATGCAAAGATGAACAAAGTGAGACTAATAGGCATCAGTGAGAAAGATAGGGGCTGAGGAGATGGCTCAGTAGAATAAGTGCTTCCCTGCAAGCATAAGGGCCTGAGTTCAATACCAGGATCTTAAAAAAAAAAAAAAAAGAGTGAGAAAGATGGAGTCAATACAAATGATATAAAAAGAAATGGGCAGAAGTAATAGCAGAAAACTTCCCAAATATGAGGAAAAAAATCTGACAATCAGGTAACTGAGACATACAGAATGCCAAGTAACTTCAATCCAATTAAAAACACACTGAGACATATAATAGTCAAGATCCTAGAAATCTAGCACACCAATAATACACTGAAAGCCGCTAGAGAAAAGAAGCAGATTACATTCAAAGGAAAACCCATCAGAATTACAGCCGACTTCTCTTCACAAACCATGAAGGCAAGGAGAGCATGGAGCACTTCAAGGCCTCTATGAAAACAAATTCCAGCCCAGACTATTATACCCTGCAAAAATCTCTTTCAAGTTTGATGTAGAAGTGAAATACTTCCATGACAAAGAACAACTAAAGAATTTCATGATGACTAAGCCAACCAACCCTACATAGACTACTGAGAGATGTTCTAGAGAGGGACCAAAATGATCAGAACCCCACGAAGGAGAACAGAAGGAACCCACTAAATAGGGCAAACAACTAAACACAGGACAAAAAAGAGTAAACAACAGCAGGTAAATAACATATCAATTATAAATCAAGACATCTCAATTATAACCATCAATGTAAATGGACTCAATTCACCAATTAAGAGAAATAGACTGGTGCAGTGGATTAGGAAACAAAATTCAGTAATATGCTGTATACAAGAAACACACTTAACTCATAAAGAAATTCACAGGCTGAAAATCAAAGGATGGAAAATAATGCTACATGCCCCAGCACAGGTATAGCAATCCTGTTTTCAGACAGTCTCAACTTCAAACCAAGAATGTTCATAATTTCCTCCTTTGGATGAGCTTTGGGCTTGGCCTGCTATTCTTTTTCTAAGTATTTAAGGTTAATATTAACTCACACATTTGTACTTTCTCTGTTTTCCTCATATGTTTATTTACTGTTATAAATTTTAGGACTACCTTCATTATGTCCCATAAATTCCAGCATGTTGTATTGTAGTTAACATTTAATTGTAGCAACTGTATAATTTTTTTCTTTATCTATGGCCCATTGGTCGTTTGGGAGGGTGCTATTTAATTTCCATGTGTTTATGAAGTTATAAAATTTAATTTCTATGTGTTTTATGAAGTGGGTCCTTATGACATTGATTTCCAATTTCCTTGCACTACAGTCTGGTAATATGCATGGGATTTTAATTCCTTTGCATTTACCTAAGCATGTTCTATGAGCTAGTATGTGATCTATTTTGGACAATGTCCTGTGTGTAGCTGAAAACAAAGTGTATTCTGATGTAAAGTGGAACACTGTGGACATCTACTAAGTCCATTTGTTCAAAGGTCTGGTTCAGTTCTAATATTTCATTGTTGGTTTTTTGTCTAGTTGATTTTTCTTTCTGTGACAATGGGGCATTGAGAGCCCCCAATACAACTGTGTTAGTGCTTATTTGATTTTCCATATCCATTAATATTTGTTTTATATAGTTGTGTACACTGATATTTATTGCACATATATTTATGATTATTGTCTCTTCCTCTTAGATTGTTCCCTTTATAAGGATAGAGTGACCTTCTTTATCTCTCTTAATCAGTCTTGACTTGAAATTAACTTTGTTTGCAAAGAGATAACTACTCCTGCTTTTTTCTGGGTTCCTGATGCATGGAGTATTACTACTTTTCATCCTTTGACTTTCACTCTACAAATTTCTTTTTGAATTAAAATTTTTCTTGTATGCGGCACATTGTTGGACACTGCTGTTTGATCCATTCTGCCACTCTATGTCCTCTGATTAAAGAAGTGAGACCATTAACACTGGTAGTTACAACTGCTATGTACTGACTTATCCTTGTCATCTTATTTTCCTATTGTTGGCTTCCCCCTCTTTTTTCCCCTTCCCTCTATTCAACTGTTTGCCTTACCTGGTAGATTCCTTTTGTTGTGGTTCATGGAACTGTAGTCCTTGTTATCTTTCTAGAATGTCCTTCTAAACATTGTGGAGTACTGGTTTGGTGGTCATAAATTTCCTCAGATATTCTTTGCCATCGAAGTATCTTATTCCTCCATCAGTTTTGAAAGATAGTTTTGTAGGGAACATCAATCTGGGTTGAAGATTGTTTTTCTTTAGAACTTCAAATACTGTACTAAAAGCTCTCCTTGATTTTAAGGTTTGTGCTGAGAAGTCAGCTGTGATTCTGATGGGCTTTCCTTTATAGGTGATTTGCTTCTTTTCCTTAACAGCTTTTAAGATTCTATTGTGCTGAATTTCTAGAATCTTCACTATGATTTGCTTAGCCATAGACTGATTGATTGATTTTTGATCATGGCTAACAAGTTCTACATGCTTGAATTTTCTGCATGTAAAATTCATTTTCTCTACCAGAAAAGTTTTCTACCATGACCTCTAGAACAGTGTTTTTTTCTTTTACTCATTTATGCTATCTCCTTTTTCACTAACTCCAATCAATCTAAAGTTATTTTTCTTCACTTCATCTAGCAACTGCCAGATTGATTTTTCATGATCCCTTGCTATTTTTAAGAAATCTTTCTTTTCATGATGGCTAAATGCAAACCTGTCTTGTATATCTGAGATCCTATCCTCATATTGGCTTAATTTGCTATGGATACCTTTGTGGAATTTTTATTCTAGATAGCTGCTTAAATCTGCCTTATGGATTTCACTATGATGAGCATTCATGGCTTCCATAATTTTCTTAAGCTCCTCTATTTTTTGTCTGTATCTGCTCTAAAGTCATTGAATGCATGATTTTGACACTGTCTCTGCAGTTACCTGAGAAATTATTTCTCATTTGATCTTTTATAGGGCCTTGCTGTTACCACTCCAGAAAGGCCAGGTGAGTGGCTTTGGACTGTACCACCTCACTGCTCTCTCAGTTTGCCTTTGGTGAACTGGATGGCTGGGGTTTCATCTTATTTAAGTGTCTTTTTTTTCTTTTTAGTTTAATTCTTGGGGTGATGCTTGTAAATAGCCTACAGTGGGTTGGTTTATTATTAGTATCTAGAACCAAAGTATCTTCCAGATGTAACTGGTTTTGGATTTTTAGTCTATTGCAAGATCTTATGTATTCAGTTTGTTGGAGAGGAGAAATTGCTGCCTGTTTGGCCCAACTCATGGTGCTTTTGTGCTGTGCCACAGTATTTTCTACAGCCCTTAGTTAATCTCAGTCTTGGAATACCAGGACGAATATCTGTTTAGAACAATTATGTCACTTTTGGCTAAAGGTACAATCAACAATAACAGTCGTAACAATCACAGCTTAGGAAATGACAAAACTATGGTAACCATTAATTTGTCACCTTTACCCATATAAATGAGATTTACAGTTAAATAACAAAATCTAAAACAGACCAGAAAATTATAAAAAGTATGTAAGTCCTAAATATGTCAATTTTACCCTCAGAAGTTAAAATAGAGAAGGAAAAGAATAGAGAGGTAGAACAAGAGGAAGAGATTAGAAGTGAGGCTGAAGGACAAAGAAGGATCATACTAACTTTGGGAAACTGGAGGGAAACAGAGAATAGACAAAAGGAACAGAAGAAGAACCAGAAATGGGAGGGGGGGAGTTCACGTTCAGGTTTGGTTCTCCAGAGACAGAGTCCAGATCTGTGTCGATTTATCCTAGCAGGTCAGTAGTAGCTTTATGGCACAGTGGTGGATAATATCAGCAACCCTGTACCTTTACTTCCCTGAAGTTCAATCTGTATTCTGGCCACAGGATCCAAGACCAGATCCATTCAGCCAGCCCAGTTAGCACACCCTCCTTGGTGGGTCTTAACCAAGGGGGAGCCACTAGATGGAGCCAGCAGCTGCTCTGAGTTCTGAGCTCAGCCTGCCCTTCTCCAAGATGGCTCCTGACCAATCATTTCTCTGGTGGGACAACTAAACCCTCAGCACTAGTACAGCTAGTACAGTCCTTTATTTCCACTGCTCTTCTCCATTGCTGTGTCTCTGTGTAGAGGTCTCTGTGGCTACCAGTGGTCACTGTGTGTCACAGGTTTGAACTGATTCTCTCATGTAGTGAGGCCTAACACAGGGAAAAGGTTCTACCATCTATCTCCTTTTTTGTTGAAATTTTTCTCTTCACTTTCTCCATGGGCTTCAATTCTTGCTTTAGATCCTTCCTGGGTCCCAGGGACCCACTTCCCTTCTTCTTGTCTTTGTCACATGGATATAGTTCAGCAACTGGATAGCAACTCTCAGACAGGCTCTTTCTCTGATGCTCACCACTCCATCATCTTGATGTTTCTCACTGCTCAAGAAATATTCCACAGGGTCAGGGATTCAGCTTGGTGGTGAAATGTTTCCCTAGCATGTACAAGGCCCTGAATTCAGTACCAAACCACATACATAAAATATATTCCCATATTGTGGTTATAATATGTAGCCAGAGTTTAAGAGCACCAGCACCTAGGGCTTGTGTTTTCCTTTGCCCTCAAGGAGGAAGAAATCTCAAGTTACTACTTCATCCTTACAGGACATGCAATTCAGTGTCAGATATGCTTTTCTTTTCATTTTTTTGGTCTTTTTGAGACAGGGTCTCACTATGCAGTTCAGGCTGACCTTAAGCTCACTTTGTAGCTCAGGCCGGTCTCGAACTCGCAACAATCCTCCTGCCTCAGCCTCCTGAGTGCTGGGATTACAGGCCTGTGCCACCATGCCCGGCTTTTTTGCTTTTCATTATAGAGAGGCTCAGAACTGAAGAAAAAGAAATTATGTTGAATTATCTGGTACAGTAAATTTTATTGTAAAAGAGTTCAACAATTTTTTTTTTTGTAAACTGGGGATTTGAACTCAGACTCTTGCACTTACCAGGGAAGCACTTATTCAACAAAATATTAAACACAGGTGTGAATGAACTTTCCACATGAACTATGCCAAATACTAATGTCTACTTGGTAAAAAGATTGTCATTAGCAAGAAGACTTGTGAACAGTAAACTTATTTCACTCCTTGTGGGGTACACTTAGTGTTTGAGCTAGTTCTGACATATTCTCTCCACATCAAAGTAAATACTTTCTGGGTTTATAGTGCCCTTAATATATTGTGAATTGCTGACTGAAATGATCATCAGTATAATTCTCAGTAATAACTTCACAAAAATTATAATGCTCTTTTGAGAATGACCTTTATCATCAGTAGTAATGAGGGGTCAAGGAGATAGCTCAGATAGAATAAGAGCTTGCCTGGTAAGCACAAGGGCATGAGTTCAATTCCTGGTTCTGAAAAAAAAAAAAAAAAGTAGTAATGAAAACACAATGCTTGCAAAAATAAGAGCTCTAGACATAAGAATGATATCTTATACTTTTGTGCTTGGTCCATACACTGAAAATATGTTTTTGAAAACCTACTACTCATGTGAAACAGTAAAAAGAAATTACAAAATTACAACTCTCTACATTATCAGTGATGGAAAATATGAAGCTGTATAGTTAAGTAATCTCAAGAGGATAAACAATGAACATCCAACAGCCATAGAGTTGTTTTCTATATTTTTTTGTTTGTTCTCTTACATTTAAAAAAGGCTACCAAAATTTCCAAAAGTTAGTTATTTTTTTCTTCAGAAGCCGGATTTGGCTATTTGGGTATCTGGTGCTATTAACTTGCCACAATTTTACATCAGTTCTTCATAATATAACCTGATTTGAGGTTTAATTCTTAAAAATTTCAAAACACACAAAACAAGAAAAAATACCACCCTAATGCATTTAGGAACAAATAACCTATTAAAGGGAATAAGTGTGTCTGGCAGAATTCTAGAGATGACAGAAAACAAGAGGAAACAACATTTCTTAATGTCATTTAAATATGCACAGAGGAGACAGGGAGATGTGCTAGGACAGAGAATCAACAGGAACTCTTGTCTTCCTGCACATATAATTGGGCTTCATTAACAATAAAGGAACAGGTGTCCTGGGACTCACTTATATAGGCTATTAACTATTATTAGCTGCTGGTATCCAAATTTTATTTTAGTACTAAGCAACTGATTAAAAATAAATAGAAATTTAAAGTCTACTAGCATGTGAAAGCAATGCCCAGATTTATATAATCTAACCTAATACACAGGTATTTTTCTGTGCTTCTGATCAGAGGATATTGAGTTCATATACAACATTTCTTAAAACAAAGGCCTTATTAAACTTTATTTGAATGTACAAAAAAAAAAAAAAATTGACACACAGCCTTTCATCTTGATTTGAAACTAAAAAAGCTTAAGGGCCGGCCAATTAGCTCAGCAGATTAACATGCCTGCAAGCAGGGACAGGGAACAAGGGTTTGATCCCCAGGCCTGCTATTCTGGCCCTGACCTGGGAGCTCTGAGAAAGCAATTGAGACTGGGTGTGGCAATGGTGCCTGCCTAAAATCCCAGCTCTTGGGAGGCTGCTAACAGGCAGATCATTGCAAGTCTGATGTAGCAATGAGATCCTGAACACTTTGTTGACCCTTCCCTAAAATATATTTAAAAAAAAAGAAACTAAAAAAGCTTTATTTACATACTAACTAAATTTTTATTCAAACAAAAATGACACAAAGATGCATTAATCTTTTAAGAAGGGAGGGATTCATAAACACAAATTTCCTACTCTAAATTGAATGCCTTTCATCATAAAGCTATTTTGAAGAGCATGAGTGGTGTTGCTTACTCTCTGCTAGGTTTTTATTGACTCATCTACAAAAAAATGACTAAGAAATTGAACATTCAAACTACTGGAGGAAACTTTATATCGTATTATATTTAGAATGTTAGGACACCATCACTAATCTAGTCCAATATACTTTTTAATAGAACAGGAAAATAAGGTTGAGCAGGGATAATGTATTATATTAAACAGCAATATTTTGACCACATAAATTACCAAAATATATGTATATTTTTTATTTTATTTATTTATTTATTTATTTTGCCGAACTGGGGATTGAACTCAGGCACTTGAGCTTGCCAGGGAAGTGTTTATTCTACCGAGCCATCTCCCCAACCTCAGATTTATATATTTTGATACTGACATTTTCTACTATTCATGTACGTATTAAATGATATGCTTTTTTGTGCAGCACTATATGGAGATTAAAGATGATACCATATGATTTACATTAACAAATATCTGTAGAAATAAAAAGAGTGAAAAAACTGAAAGACCAAAGATAAAGTGATAATTTTAAAAATATGGTGATAATATTTTCTTAATCTTTTGGCTAGAATCAAGTATAAAAAACCATTATGGATATTCTAAATGGAATTTGCTGAGGTCAGAGTTTTTCACTTGATCTTAACCAAAAGGCTGAGAAGCAACAGGATCAGGGTTTTTCATCTTTGGTACTAGTGGCATTTTGTGCTGAGCTCTGTTGTGAGGGGTTCTGCACTACAAGCTGTTTTGTTCACATCCTCAACTTATATCTATTAGATGACAGGAGAACCTTCCAATTCTAACAACCAAAAATGTCTATATGCATTGACAATATATGCATGAATACAAAATCATGCCAGCTGGCAATCACTGATCCAGCAGACAACTATACTTGTGTTGATTTTCGAAGTATGATACCTACTAACTAGAAGGCACACTAGAAGTTTTAGAATAGTTTTAAACAGCTCCAGATCTAAGGCTTACATTATTAGGATAACCAAAAGGAAATAAATCATGAATTCAATATCAAATTAAATTCTTTGGTTTTGGTTTTTATGGCTTTATGTCAAATTTCCAAAAAAATTTCAAAGAGATGTGAAATCAGGAACATGGGTTTATGTTCCTAAGGAGAGACTGGTATCCCATATTAAGGCCTGTTGGATTAAAAATAGTGTCTTCAGAACCTAGGATGTAGCTCAAGTAGAACAGTAACTGGTAGTATTTGAAGCGCTGGGCTTAAATCCCACTACCAGAAAAACCCAAATAGTTCCTCATCTACCTAATGATTCTTAATATTTCCTTTGAAAATATAACTTGCCATTTCACTTATGTACAAATTTCAATTAAGTCCAATTCCAGGTTGGTATTCAAGAACAAAACAGTTCACATTTAACCTATCCAATGACCCAGCATAGTTTTTTTTTTTGTCTTTTTGAGACAGGGTCTCACTATGCAGTTCACGCTGGCCTTAAGCTCACTTTGTAGCTCAGGCTGGTCTTGAACTCACAACAATCCTCCTGCCTCAGCTTCCTGAGTGCTGGGATTACAGGCATGCGCCACCACGCCCGGCTGACCCAGCATAGTTTTGTTCTTTACTTTGTATATGAATTTTGTGAGAAAACAAATTTCTATAGCCATTCTCAAAGATAGTTCCCTAAAAGTACAAGAATATAAAAGCTTATTATATTGGAGATTGCCAAAATGTAAACAATTGAGGGGTAAACAAACATTAGGTGTACATGATCTACGAAGGGGGATGAACTGGCTTCTCTCTCATGCATCTTCCTCTGTATTCTCTCTCTCCTATCCTCCATACCTGCTATATATGAAATGCTGAATACTTACATGTTTAAGGGGATGGCCTCATTAAAAATGGGATTGGGGATGAGGTACATGGAAGTTCTACAGAAGAAGTTACCAAAAGATAGAAAGGAATGTTGAGAATCATTGAACAAACATGTGTTGGCTCAGGATCAAATGAAAAACAAATTAGGCTGATTAGAATACTCCACAAGACAGACCAGCTATTAGTTTCTTTTGTACATACTTTGAGGAACCTTAAATTCTCTGCACTGAAAAAGATTGGACAAGTGATAAATTTGAGAATCATATACACCAAACGGCGAATGTTGCTCACTTTGATTTTGCCTTCATTTGAAAAATTACCAAGTGGTCTCATACTTAACAAATTTGACTTTTCAACATTGTGAAAGAAGAGAGCAAATTATATTTTCACAAAGGGATGCCTACATGCTGGAAATTTCTCAATACTGTTTTGATTCTCTGTATAATGATATCTCTTAACATTAGGAATTTGGACATCACTTGCTACTTTTAAATTTATATACCAGGCATTTTTTTTCTTTAAAATGAACAGCATTTTATGGTACATTAAAATTTAATCTGAAACAGAGGCATAGAGATATCTGATTTACAGAAAGAACAATTTATTTTTACTTGTAAAAACTGCAATGCCAGACTATTTTGCATGTAATGTCATAATTTACATATATTATAATATTCACATATATGATAAATATCCAAATCCTGTTTGGAAAACTTTAATCGTGAAAACTTAAAATTTTAGGCCTGGGAGATAGGTTGGCAGTCTAAGCACCTGCCTGGCAAGCACAAGGATTCAAGTTTGATCCCCAGTACCACACGCTGTATCAGCCCTGGAACTCCCGGCACCCAGTGCCAGCCACCAATACAGGGTGTGGTGGCTCACTCCTGTAATCCCAGCACTGGGGAGATTGAGACAGGAGAATCACTATGAGTGTGTATTGTGTAGTGAGACCCTGTGTTAAATAAATAAATAAGAATTTTAACATAATGGTGCTTCACATTTTGAGGAATGTTCTTACTTCTAAATACTGAAAGTAAACATGATATAAATGTCAATGAAGTTCTAAATTTATAAAAATAAATTAGCATCCTACATTATAAATATATATTGTGGACATTTAATACAGGTGCAAGATTAATTTCATAATGGATTCTTTAGTTGTCAGCATCAACAAGGTGCCACAATCTTCAGATTAAATAGTGCTGAAACAACTGATATTTTCTGACTCATTTCAATTTGTCTTTTTAAAAAATCTTTATTTGGTACATGTCTTGCTATACAGCTCCCCCTGTTTCAGTCTTCCCAGCACTGGGATTACAGTGTGCGCTGCCAGCCAGGTTCTGAGGCCTACACAGTGCCTAGGATTCCGGCCTGGCATGGCATGGCATCCTCATGCAGGGATCTCTGGTGCCATGTATGGTACCGGGAATTGAAGCCCAGTCCTTAAACTTGCCAAGCAGGCACTTAGACCACTGAGCTATCTTCCAATCCCTCAATTTGTCTTTCAAGGAAAACTTTTAGTTTGATATTTTCTACTAGACCCAACAAGTGTCTTCTGTACTTAGTAACAAATCATCTTATTTCCTTTTTTTTTTTTTTTTTTTTTTTGTGGTACTGGGGATTGAACTCAGTACCTTGCGCTTGAGAGGCAGGCACTTATTCTACTGAGCTATCTCCCTGGCCCAAATCATCTTATTTCTACACAATGGAAATAGGTCTCCCAACGAATAACCAATTGGAATCTCAATTATAAAGAATACAAACATAATACTTAGGCTAATTAATGTGAAACCACTCAAATCATTGGTGCTTTAAAATGTGTAGCTTCCAATTATCATCATAATGGAATAATTTCGTTGACAAATTTTCCCACAAAAAAGCACCTACAAAACAAAACACTCAAAAGCATACTTTTGGGGCAAAGCAATTCAACCAAAGACATCCACTTTGTGAAAAGTACTGAATCACAGTCAGGAACAGTGTGAACCTTGTCAATATAGTTCAATTTGGGCTGGGCAGGCTGTGAAAACCAGCACTTTGTCCCTAGTTTGGAGGACTGTTAGTTAAATAATGATTTACCGTGGCAATCATAGATGGCCTATAGTTCCATATGACAGAATAAACAGAATTGGTTGGGGCAAGCAGCAACTAACAGACTAGCCAGGGATTTAACAGGGCATTTTTGCACCAGCGGGAGTCAGACCCTACGCATGGACCAGGGACTGTACATGTTGCCGCGAGATCAAGAAGGGCCCCCTTATCCCTGCCAGACAGAACTTGCAGGCTCGTGCAAGTCAGACACAAGGGCATCCAACAGGAAGTAACGGCCAGGCCTGCCCCTCATCTCACACATGAATTATTATTGGCAGCAGAGTTCCAGTGTAACTTATGACCCATCTTTGGCTGATCACTAAGCTATGGAGTCAAGGCAGGAGAGAGGAAGGAGAGGAAGAACAGTGAACAGAAATGTTGCAGCTGTCCAACACATCCAGC
Source organism: Ctenomys sociabilis (assembly GCA_004027165.1). Classification (NCBI taxonomy): domain Eukaryota; kingdom Metazoa; phylum Chordata; class Mammalia; order Rodentia; family Ctenomyidae; genus Ctenomys; species Ctenomys sociabilis. Next base: position 92,426 of record PVKA01001995.1, on the reverse strand, counting down.
CAAGCTACAGAGCAAGCGAGCACAAACACCATCAACGCAGGGCAAAATGAGAAACTAGAGCTGCTACAATATATTATCTAAATGCCACAAATTCTAAGCAAGCTATGAGTCATCTAAAATACAAGAACATGTCATTTAAAGAAAGGAGTTGGGTCAGGGATTTAGCTAATTGGAAAAAAATAGTGGACTTGAAGACAGAATAATAAAGATTCAATCTGAAGAATACAGGAAAAAAGGAATAAACTGAATCTCAGACACCTACACGATAGTACTGAGTAATCAATATAAGCACGTCAGGGAGGGAAAATAAAATGGCAGAACAAAGTTTGAAGAAAAAGCAGGTAAAAACTTACTAAATTTTAAAATATTATTATTATTTTTTTTTTTGGCAGAACTGGGGGTTGAACTCAGACCCTTGCACTTGCCAGGGAAGCACAAATTCCACTGAGCCATCTCCTCGGCCCCTAAAATATTAATTTATAAAACTAAGCTACTCAACAGAATTTTGTCATATGACAAACATAAAAGATATACTCTTGAACATATTATAGACAAACTATTGAAAGAAAACACCTTGAAAGCAACAACAGAAAAGTGACTTATCATGTAGAGAAGAATCACAACATAATTAGTGGTTGATTTCTCATCAGAAACAATGAAGGCCAGAAGGTAGCAGAACAGTATTGTTTAAAGTGCTGGGGAGTTTAAAAATGAAAGTGAAATACAGATATTCTGAGACAAAGATGGAAAGAGTTTGTTGCTATCAGACTAACACAAAATACTAAAGGAAGTCTTCCAGGCTAAATATAAGTGACACTGGACAGTAATCTTAATCCACATGAAAAAACCAATGTAAGCATATAAATATCTGAGTAAATATAAGAAATTCTAAACAATCTTCTCATTTCATAATTGTTATAGAGGAAATGATTGTAAAAACAAAAATTATGATGCACTGATAGGCTTACAACATAATAGTAACATACTTACCAATAAAAACAAAGTCGGAGGTGGAATTATATTGGAGTAAAATTTCCACATTTTATTGGGATTAAAATGACTTATTTGGAAGCAGACTATGATAAATGAAGATGCATTTGTAATGCCTAAGAACAATTACTAGGAAAATAACTGAAAGTCATATAGCTTAAAAAACGTAAAATTAAAATGGCATACTAAAAAATCTGAAGAAAGTAAAGGAGAAATTGATGAACATAAGACATGAAACAAAAAATTAGTAGCAAAATGACAGCTGTAGCCCACCTGTATTAATCATTAGGTTAGGTGAATGACCCATTCAGAAGGCAAGAATAGACTGGATTTATAATTCCAGACCAAACTACTTGTTGTTTCTAAAAGACATACTTCACTTAAAGACATTAAAAAGTTAAAAGTAAAAAAAAGAAAATGCCATGCAGTCACCATTTAGAGATGGAATGGTTATATTAATATTGGAATAAATGGACTTAAAGATAAGAAAAGTTATAAAAGATAATGAAGACCATTTGGTAACAATACAGGTACTAAATTAAATAAAACCTGAAAGAATGTAAAAAAATAGTAGTTAATTCAGTAGCAATAGATTTCAACTATCTTCAATAGTTGAAAGAACAATTACACAGAAACGTAAGAGGAATACAGAATATTACAACAGTAATATTACAACAGAATATAACTTCATTTAATACACTTTTATAGAACATCCATGTAAGTGTAGAATATAAACTCTTTCAAGTAGAGATGGAATATTCCCTATATCCTGGACCATGAAAGTACCTCAATGAATTTACAGAGTGAAACTATAAAAAGTATGTTCTCTGACTAAAATAGAATTAAGGTAAAGATCTAAAATAGAAAAAAAATGTAGAAAAGCCCAAATATTGGGAAAATATACTTGTTCATAGCACAGGGAAGAAGCACAAAATAATTCAAAAATTTAAAAAATATTTTAAACTGAAAATGAAAACGTATCATAACAAAATTTATAAATTACATGATTAGATCAATTCATAGCCTTAAATCAGAAAAGTCTCAAATCAAAAATTTAAGCTTTTACCTTAAGAAACTACACGAAAAGAGTGAGCTAACCCCTAAGAGAAAAAAGAAAAGTTTAATGCAAATATCAATGAAACAGGAAAATAACAGGAAAAATAAAAATCAATGAAATCATGAAATGGCTATTTAAAAGATCAATACAATGGACAAATTCTTAGCTAGACTAAGATATAAAGCAAAAGAAATGAATTACCAAATTCAGAAATGAAAGATAAGACCCAACTCCTGTGCCAAAAGAAACTAAAAGCAGTATAAGGAACTAGTATAAAATCTTTATTCCAAAAATTAGGTATGAATGGACTAAATGATGTACTCATTTGTTTCCTAATTTCTCTGGACAATTCCTAGAGTCATTTTCCAAAATTGCCTAAAGAAGATAATAGAAAATATGAACAAACCTATAACAAATAAATTGAATTATTAATTAAAACCATTCTACAAAGAAAAGCTGGGACCCAGAAGACTTTTCTAGCAAATACTACCAAACATTTTTTAAAATGCTGATCCTTCATAAACCGTCTTAGAAATAGAAACATCCCAACTCATTCTATGAAGCAAGCACTCTCTTAATACCAAAGCCAGATAACACAGCAACAAAAACAAAATAAAAATAAACAACAAAACAATCTAGCAACATACAAAAAGGCTCACACATTATGCTGCTGGGTGGGATTCATACAAGGAATGCCAATTTAACATTTAAAAATCTAACAAAATGGTTATGATATAAAATGACTACCTCACCAGGTGTGGTGGCGCACGCCTGTAATCCTAGCACTCAGGAGGCTGAGGCAGGAGGATTGTTGTGAGTTCAAGACCAGCCTGAACTACAATGTGAGCTTAAGGCCAACCTGAACTGCATAGTGAGACCCTATCTCAAAAAGACAAAAAAACAAAACAAAACAAAACAAAGACTACCTCAAAAGATGCAGAAAACCATTTAACAAAAATCTAACACTAACTCTCATACAGTAAAACTTATCAATATACAAGAAACAGAAGGAAATTTATGCTACCTAACAAAATACATTTAGGAGAAACCTATAAATATAAAAACGAGAAAGGACACACTTTCCCCTTAGGATTGGGAACAAGGCAAAGAAACCAGTCCTTGCCATTTCTTCCCAACACTGCACTGCAGTGGCCAGCCAGGGCAATAAAAACAATTAAAGATACCAATTATATTTCCATAATTAGCAAGAAAAAAATTGAAAAACACTATTTAAAAACAATTCATTCTTAAAAGCATTTAAAAAATAAGACAGGAAGAAATAAACAAAGGATATATAGTATTTGACCCTAAAAACTATAAAATTTTACTAGATAAAACTAAGTATCTAAATAAATTGAGACACATTCCACTTTTACAGATAGGAATATTCAGTGTCATTAAAATGGCAGTTTTCCCCAAACTCACATGTGGTAGAATGTGCCTCAGAATCTCAGGAGATTTTTTATGTGAGTGTGCTACTGAAGACTGAACCCAAGGCCTTCCCTGCACCATGTCCTCAGACCTTTTAACATTTTTTATTTTGAAACAGGATGTCACTAGATCTCTAAGTTTATCAGGCTATGTATACATGTCTAATGAAATAAAATAAAAATAAATTAAACAAAAACCTTTGTCTATGAATTTCATAGCAACGTTGTCTACAATAGCTAAAAAATGAATTTTTAGGGCACGGGAGATGGCTCACTGGAATAAGTGCTTCCCTGGCAAGCACAAGGGCCTGAGTTCAATCCCCAGTTCCACACACACACACACACACACACACACACACACACAAAATAAATAAATAAAAAATGAATTTTTAACTCTTTAAACTCTCCATCAACTTGTGGTAACAAGAATACTACTCGAAACAGCAAGTGGACCAAAGTCTTGATATATGCCACAACATGGGTGAATCACAAAAACATGCCAAAGTAGCCAGACTGCACATGGCTCTTCTCATAGACCTGTCAGAAAAAGCAAATGTTTAAAGAAAGCAGATGAATGGTTGCTTGGGGTTAGAGGTGGAAGCAAGAACTTGATGCAAATGGGCTCAAGGGAATTGCCTGAAGTACTGGAAATGTCTTTAATCTAGTAATAATGACTATATAACTATAAATTTACTAAAAGTCATCAACTTGTGATATATAAACATACTTTAAAGAAGTAATTTTTTTAAAAAGAGCCAACAGAAAATTGAATCTAACTTTCCAATTAAGAGTAGGGGCTGCCAATTAGTTTAGTCCCTTGCCGGTTAGCAGTGTGGCTGGAAGAGACACCATCAGATCTCATTGTACAGCAATAGTTATCATAATTGTTCAGAAGGCGGCAAACTTTTTTAAAATGACTAACAATGATTTTTTTCCCTAATTCATAAGAAAAAGAATGGAAAGTGGTCAAAGTCCTCAAACTTTTAAGTTTTCCCTACCATAACATATTTTCTAGTATAAACAATACTGTTTTATATTGCTACCTCTACCACTAAGTTATTTCAGTATGTGAGGGAGGGAAGGGAAAAGGTATGTCTAAAAAAATGTTATATACATGATGAATATAATCAATATGTACTGGAAATATGTAATAATGAAAAATAAAAATCTAAGAGAAAATATAATTTGTGGAGAGAAAAATATTCAAAATTTTTAACTTACTTTGTTCTAGAAAAGTGTCAGCTGGGGGGCCAGGGAGATAGTTCGGTAGAATAAGCACTTGCCTGGTGCAAGGGCCTGAGTTCAATCCCCAGTTCAAAAAAAAAAAATTAGGTAACTTTTTAAAATATTATGTAACTTTAAGAATTCCATTTTTTTTTTCAAAAAGAGAAACAATAATAATTAAAAATGAAAATTGGGAAATACTGAAAATAAACAGATGCATCAACATAATTTCCTATAAACAAACTCACTATTGTATCTATAATCTTGGATACATTCTATATCACAGCTTGCAGCTCTTAACACTGCTTGATCTTCAGGCTGGCTCAAGTTGTTTTAACAGCAAAACTGAATACATTGGTTTTTCCAATTAAAAGAAAAAATATTATTTAAAGAAGTATCTCCCCATACTCCTCCATAATGTTCCCTTAGGATGTTAATATCTACAACTATCTGAATTGCAATTCTTTTTTTTCCTTTTTTTTTTTGTGGAACCAGAGATTGAACTCAGGTCCTTGTGCTTGCCAGGGAAGCCCTTATTCCACTTACCTCCCAGGCCCCTGAATTGCAATTTAACAGGTATCTGATTGTTTTTTAATTGGGGTTTTCCATATCTCATTTGAAACAAAATGGCTTCACTGCACTCTGCTATTTAATAAATTTGAGAATCAGTCCAATACCATGCCACTGAGAAACTTATAATAAGATCCTCCAATTGCCCGGATTTTTATTCCTACACCCAACTATCAGAAATACTCTGGATTCTTATCACTTGCATTTCAACTCAGAATGGGAATGTTTAAATATTTACAAACTTCAAATATATCCTTTGTGTTGCTTCCTTATATAAAGCTCTTTATGCATTTAAGTTAAACCTACTGCTTGAACAAAATTTCTCATTTTAGTTATGTAAAATAGTATCACCAGAGATACACAATGATAAAATGTTAAAGTAAAAGAAAACTTCAGCTTTGTAACTACCTAATCCATTTTATTCCTCAGATACCAAAGGCAACTGTGGAAACATGAATTTTAAGCAAAGCCGCCTGTCCTCTTTCATTCTATCCAGTTACCAGGATGAGTCAATACAAATCATTTCATTCCTTAAGCTTAAATATTCTTTTTAGTAAAACTGAGACAAAAATCTATTTCCAGGGTTTTGTAAAAATTGTAAGAATTATGTTGGAAATAAGCTCCCCTACCTGAACTCCTCTAATCAATCTGAGTAACAGAGAGTCAATCTGATTTAAAAAGAACTTAGGTCTCCAGTAGTATCTGCTCTACTTCATTACATGAAGAATACCACTTAGCAAACCACTCCCAATTCATTCAGAGGCTTCTCTTATACAAAAACACATACATTTTGCCCAATGTTTGTTATATCTTTGTGGTAAAAATGAAATTAGCCTAAAAAGATTTAAGTATCTTTCAGATCAAGCTTTTACACGTTTTTCTCTTTATTGTTTTATTTATTTATTGGTTGGTTGGTTGGTTGGTTAATTTTTTGAAGTAGGGTCTCATTTGGTCATTCAGGCTGGCTTGAACTCAAGGCTTGGCTGGCCTAGAACTGGCAGCAATCTTCCCACCTCAGACTTCCAACTGCTCCTGGCTCTACTTATTTGTCTGTAGACATTCAGTAACATTTGTTGTGGTGGCATCTAATCTTCAAGTCAAGCAAGTGCATTTTATGGTCCTGCTTCTTTATTAATATATCACAATGTGCTCGAGGTGTTTATTTCTTGTTTTTACATTTAGGATCAATTTAGAAACAAAATAACTATTTCTCTAAGAAAGAGACACACATATACCATTAAGGAATAAAAAAAATCAAAAGGCCCCCAAAAATAAATGCATTAGATTGAACGGGACAAAATGTCAGCCATTTGTTAAAAATAAATACAGTTATATGAAAATATATGGTTAGTTTAACTGGAAAGAACACTTCATACATATTATGACCACAAGTATGTAAAATATTAATAAATATGAGTAAATTGAAAGGAACATCAAGAAGGTTTTCCTAACTACAAAATAAGTAACAATCCTGAACTTCTGAGCTGTGGAACTTTTAAAGTGAGGGAGTATGAAACAACAAGAGAGACCTTTGAAAACACTACCATACAATCTGTTCTTATAGCTTTGGATTATGCTCAAGATTTTGCTAAAACTTTACAGCAGCAGTACCTTAAGGTGTTAAGTATTTTCAGTACATATTACTGGCAAGTATTGAGAGAGTATTTACCATTATTAAATGATATGTTTCAATGAAAGCATCAGCAACTTTTCATTGGATCATTTACACAAGATCACCTTCAAAAGTGATTGCAACATGAAGAAAACTAGAGCATGCAAAGATCAAAATACACGGCCAGACTCTAATTCCACAATACAATTTCATCAGTCAAACAAAGTATCTTGATCTGCAGTTTTCACTGGGAACTTTGCATTCAATAACATCTGCAAAATTAAAGAATCCCCAAAGATAGCATGGTGTAGCTTTCAACACTGAATTTTAAGTCTGTGATATAAGCATAGCTGGAGTGTATTTCAAAGATAAGGAAGTACATATTGAAGAACAATGAAATTTTAATTTCTCCTTCTCTAGTTACAATGCAGAGTACTCAAGTATCAATTTTGTTCTTTCCTCATTTAGCAAACATCAATTCTAGACATACAGATAACAACTCCAGAATGATTTATTTTATCACTTCCTCTCAAGTGGCAGAGGTAAGATAGTTCTTGATGATGCTGAGAAAATCTACATACTTCTAGGCACTAATTTCTAGGTCACAGTCAGAGCAACATTTATCTCTTTATAGACACAATAAATAGTTTAAGAAATGTCCACCATCCAAAAGCCAAAGAAGATTATAAAAAATATGAGATATGTCTGAAAACATCAGTAAGAAAAGCCTATCTTAGCACTTACTGTGGTAAGTTACCACAGTAATTCAACTTAGGGAAGTGGGCCAACTTCTTTTTAACCAAAGGATTGAAGTATTTAAATTTCAGGTATACAGGAAAAGGAAATAGAATATTTTAGATTTTCTTTTTAACTCCACATAACAGAAGAAAGAAAAAAAAAAAAAAAAACTAAGATAAATGGATTGTTAAGGTTCAGATCCAAAACGTACTCCTAAAGTGAGCAGCCTTGCTCTGCCTTATGGTTTGTGTCTAGCCTTCCCCACAAAGCCTTATGCAGTCTCGGGGCAGCAGGCTTCTAGTTTGTGATTAATTCATGATCCAATGCTGGGATTATGGGTGTGGGTGCCACACCCACCCTGGAGTGGATAGCCTGCATATAATACCAGGAAAGGAGAGAGCTAGCTAACTGCCACACCTGCTCGTCCCTTGTATCTTGTCTCTTTTCTGCCACTATGAATTGCTGCCCCCTGCCATGTGCTGCTCTGATTTGGAGTCAGCCAAGTATGGAACGAAACCTCCACAAACTGAGCTAAATAAACCTTTCTTTCCTTTATTTTGGGTGTTAGATATTTTGTCCCAGCAACAAGAGAAAAGTAACCGAGACACTCTTCACCTTCTGCCTTGATGTTTCTCTCTCTCTCTCTTTTTTTTTTTTTTTTTTTTTTGGTGGAACCAGGGATTGAACTCAGGCCCTTGTGCTTGCCAGGCATGTGCGTATTCTACTGAGCATCTCCCCAGCCCTGATGTTTCTCTCTTAAGCCAGATAAAAATGAACCCAACGGCCGGGCGTGGTGGCACATGCCTGTAATCCCAGCACTAGGAGGCTGAGACAGGAGGATTGTTGTGAGTTTGAAACCAGCCTGAGCTACAAAGTGAGCTTAAGGCCAGAGTGAACTTCATAGTGAGACCCTGTCTCAAAAAGACAAAAAAAAAAAAAAAAGAAAATAAGAACCGAACCTCTAAAACCAAGAATCAAATTAAACTCTTCTTCCTTTAAGTTGTTTTTCTCAGGTTTGTAGTCACAGTATGAAAATAAAACACCACAGAGTAAAGGACAGTCTGATAGTGACACAGAAACTATTTGCAGGTGACATGTTCCCATGTTTTCATTTACTTTAAATGACAGACTGATTTCAAGTTTCCCACATATTCCAGTTCTTCTCTCAAAGTACATGTTAAATGTTCCCTGGCATACTGAATGGTCATTTTACAGTGTAAACATTCTTCTGCAACTTAAAGCTGACCTAAGAATGAAAGAAGAGGGAGCCGGGAAGATAGCTCAGTAGAGTAAGTGCTTCCCTGGCAAGTGCAAGGGCCTGAGTTCAATCCCGGGTTCCACCCAAAAAAAAAGAATAAAAGAGGACAGACAACTCCTAGAAGAAGGAAAAACCTATCTGGGCCTTAAAGTACTTCAGGGCTAAGGAAGAATTACAAATCAATTACACAATTTATCAAAGGTTCTAACAAGAAACATTTAGTATCTAGTGATTTCCTATTCTAATGTAGGCACATGCTAGGAATATACTCTATGCTATGTAATTTTTTAAAAATTATCTCATTCATTCAATTATTCATTCATTTGTCTGAGACAGGGTCTCACTATGTGGTTTACAGATTGGCCTTGAATTCACTATGTAGCCCAGACTGGCCTCTAATTAATAGATTTTCCTGTCTCAGTTTTCTGAGTGTTGGAATTATGGGCATGTACTACTATGCCCAGTTTAAATAATCATTTTATAGCTCTTTCTATATTTGTTTGTATTTCAGGGTCATGAGGTGCAGACTCTCCTGTTTACCAATATTTATGGTGGGTAATGTTCTCATGTATTCATAATTTCTGTTTGTGAATTCACTGCTAAGTATGATTTCTTTGTGATAATCCTAGATTGCCTAGGCCTATATTCTTACTCTGTCTTCTGACACACATTTTTTCCGTGATTACAGAGATTTAAATAACCTGATATGGGGCTGGCAAGATAGCTCAGCGGACTAAAGCGCCTACTTAGGCAAGCTTAGGCAAGCTCAGGGACTGTGGTTCAATCCCTGGCACCACAAGCCATGCCAGCCCTCCCCCAGGGTGGGCTGAGCAGAACACAGAGTCTAGGTATGGTGACACACATCTGTAATCCTGATGCTGGGGAGGCTGAAAACAGGAGGATCACCAGGAGTCTGAGCTGTGTAGTGAGACCTAAATATATTAAAATAAATAACCTGATATGAAGAAGAGTTACTTAATCTGCTTACAGCTAGGCCAAGGCAAAGTTCAAACTATGGGCCTAGGTTTTAACATTATTTACTTGCAACTCACTACAACTATTTAACATATTAGAGATTTTAAAAATATTTAATTAAGAAGAAATAGCTATCATTCCCTGATGTTACCTCGGACAATAGCTAAGGGTCAACTGTGTCCTGCACTGTGTCAAGGCCTTAGAAATGTAAAGTCCAATTACTCCCAAATTCATGTGTCAAGTCATAGATGGACCAGGGAAAGACCAGGTCACAAAATGGTATTAAAAAAGCATTGTGTCACAGATCTAACTTTCATAGCTTATTGATAAAGTACAGAGAAAACTTTCAAGAAGAAATGCTACTGGATTTAAATCTTTTTCATTGTCTTTTTCTTTTTTGTTGACTGATATTTCTTACTCTATCTCAATTCCTTTAAACAATTATCTCACTCATTTAATTATTTGTTCACTTATTTGAGATGGGGGTCTCAATATGTAGTTTTATAGCCCAGACTGGTCTCTAATTCATGGAGATTCTCCTGCCTCAGCTTCCTGAGTGTTAGAGTTATGGTCATGAGCTACTATGCCCAGTTTAAATAATCATTTTATAGCTCTTTCCTTATTTCTCTGTATTTCAGGTTTGTGAGTTATAGATGCTCTTATTTACTCATATTTATAGTGGGTAATGTTCTCATGCATTCTTAATTTGTTTGTGAGTTCACTGCTAAGTATGCTTTCTTCATGGATGGTCTAAAGTCTAGAAATGTTACTCCAAACTGGTTTATCTTTGTTAACACTGAAGTCCCAGGAAACCAGATTCTGGTGCGATTATAGTACAGCCTGCACTTCTGATACTGAACTTGGGGATTCTTTACCACACAGGGTAAAAATCCAATGAAAAGACATAACCTTGCGTTTGCCAGGGAAGCGCTTATTCCACTGAGCCATCTCCCCAGCCCCTTTCTTTTTTCTTTTTTAAACAAAAGCTTTTTTTTCCCTAGAACCAGGGATTGAACTCAGGCCCTTGCACTTGCCAGGCTAGTGCTTATTCTACTGAGCCATTTCCTCAGCCCCAAAATTTGGCTTCTTCATCTCCCATCCCAAATGCTATTGGCCCAGACATTCTTGGCCTTGGCATTCTTCCCATTACTTGGTGGAACCTAGTTCTTCTTGAAACTGGACAGGACTTATGACTGCCCCAATAAACAGAACAGGGCAGGAATACTGCATGGGACACCACAAGCTAGATCACAGAAATGTCACACACATCTGTCTCGGTCCTTTAGGATACATGCTCATTCTTTCAACTCAACTCAGAGAAGTGCTATTAAGAAGTTTGGAGGGCACCAGAAGAGGTCTTTTTGGAAGGAACTATGGCTTCAGTTGAGGTAACAGCAGACAGCTGCTAACATCTGTCAGTCATGTGAGCAAGCCATTTGAAAGGTGAAGTTCCCACCCTCTGTGATCCACACTAATGACATATGGAGTGGAAATGAGTTGTCTCTGTTGAGCCCTGTCAAAATTAGTACGTCTGTGAGCAAAACGTTTGTTGTTATAAATCACAAAGTTTCAGAGTGGCCTGATACATTAATAATAGATAATTACAAGTCTCCCTTTTTTCACATGATGTCCCTGTACCCCACCCCACACAGGACAAACAATGTGACTTCACTTAAATATTTCATCAGCAACTTACTAAGTTATCTTTTAAGAGTTTCTAACTTATGGTGACTAAGTTCAGTTTACCTTTTCCTTTTATAATTAAAAATAAGCTTTGGAGTAGATACTTTGAAACTATTAAATAATTTCTTGCTGATCAAACTTGAAAATACTAGTTTGAAAACCTATTAATTTTATTGATTCTTGCTTATAAATAATGATTAGTATAATGGATCTCAAATGATGACTTTCTATTCTGTATTTGTTTCTAATTTAATAGTTGGCATTATAATTTAACACAGAAATATTTCTGTTTTATGATTTATTTGTATCAGCATGAAAGCATTGGTTCTTTTTTTTTTTTTTTTTTGGCAGAACTGGGGATTGAACTCAGGCCCTTGAGCTTGGCAGGGAAGCGCATATTCCACTGAGCCATCTCCCCAGTGCCAGCATTGGCTCTTATTTTGTTCAATGAATTCTAATTTGTTATTTTTACTCTTGATGTTCAGCTTTTTTGAGATTTGGCCAGTAACAATTCATTCAACCTGGCTCATGCGTCTTTTAGACACATACTCATCATTTTTTAGAGTACTCCTTTTTTTGGGGGGGCATTGAAAGACAGTCCAAGGTTATCTTGTCATTTCTTGGAGATTTCTGGTTCTCTACAGTGAACAAAATATTTAAAAATCAATATCTAGAATGAAGTGTGATCATTGATACTGGTGTATAATTACTTCTAAGCTCTTTTTTTTTTTTTTTGGTGGGCCTGGGAATTGAACTCAGACCCTTGCGCTTGCCAGGGAAACACTTATTCCACTGAGCCATCTTCCTGGCCCCCTCTAAGCTCTCTTTTGAAAAATAAATGAAAAACATGTATATATATACACCCATATGTATGTATTTCCTTATACATCCATATCTGTGTATTAGTGAAGTTAAAATACATTTTTATGAACATCTCTACTTTCAAAATGATGAAAATCATAAGAGGGAAGATAAATAAAATATTTTTTCTTATTTATAACCATTCTAAAAGAAAAATGAGAGTCCAAAGCAAAAGAAACAAAATAACAAAAGACAACACAATATAATATTTTATGTTTATATCATATATATAGAAAGTAAAATATGTAAAAATAATAAAGGATGGACTGAGTGGCTATGAATGCACAATGTAAAGCTGTTATCTTGTATTAAATTCAAAGCAGTGCAAAATTGTTTGGAAGTAGACTATAGTTAATGAAACAGAAAACTTTTAACAAGGCAGTAGATTAAATGCAGCTATATCAACTAATAAATGTAAATGATCTAAAAGACAGAGATTGCCAAGAAAGGATTAAAAATGCAGGATTTAATTATATGCTATCAGAAACTTACTTTAAATATACTGACAGGCTAAAATTAGGGGTGGTAGGAGGACCTTTGGGAGTTTGAGGACAGCCTGGTCTACACAGTGAGTTCAAGGCCTATCTGAACTACATAGTGAGACCCACTCTCAAAATTGGAAAAAAATAATAATAAAAAGAGAAAGAATATTATCCAAGGACTAATTTTTAAAAAGTGATGGCTATATGGTGATCACATATGGAAGTATTAAATCCAAACGTTCAACAGAAGAACTAAACAAGAAAAAAATCAGTAAGGATACGGAAATCACGAACAACATTACTGATGTATTCAGCTTATGGCATATTTACAGAAATTCCATTTGATGCAAGAAGAACACATTCTTTTCAAGAACAGATGGAATATTTACCACAACAGACCACATTCTGAGCCATAGGATAAACCTCTGCAAATTCAGAAAAACTGAAATCATACAGAGAATGTTTTCTGACTAAAACAGAATTAGAGATCAGTGATAGAAATATATAAATATTTGAAAATTAAACATAAATTTCCACTTAGTCCAAGGATAAAGTCTCTGTGGCCAGAAAATGAGAAAACACTTTGAACTGAATAAAAATAACTGTAGGTGGGCATGGTGGCGCACATCTCTAATTCCAGCGAGCAGTCAGCTAGCACTTAAGTGCTCCCATCAGTTGTGGTAGTATGTACTGCAGGTAAGCTTCAATTCGTGGAATTCATCTTCTTTCTAGTATTCCAGAATGGTAGGTCCATGACTTCAATCATCTGTATATATATATCTCCACACACATATATTATACACACATGTACATTCCTATTTTGATTAGTGAAAAGCACCTCTGATAGAGAAAACATTTATAGCGCAATAAAAGCAACATCTTAGATCAAAGAATGGGACACTCTAGTTAATACCACATTGCTGTATAAGGATTAGCACTTATTAAACGAACTGAACAGAATACACAATAAGTTGAATTGACCACAATATTGTCTTTCTTGGATAAGTCAGAAAATCTTTTAATTTCCTGCACTGGCATTGTACCTCTGTTATAATCAATTATTTTCTGTTCTAGGCTATTTTTACAAATGTATTCAGTAAGTTTCAGTTGAAATAATGTCAGCTAGGCAAACTTCTCTACAGTGCAATGAAACCAAGAGAACTGATAATTCAAGACAAAAAGCAAAACATTTTAAAAGAAATGAAATTGGTAATCCATTCCTAAGTCATGACAGAAACAAAAAGCTGAATGAAAGCTTACTGAAGAAGAATGCTGGCATTCAGGAATTCTTAGAGGGGAGGTGCCGAGGGAACAGTAGGCCATATAACCTTTCAAATATGAAAAGTTTGGTTTCTGATGGATATTAAAAAAAGAGAGAGAAGGAGCTCTGCAAATATTGGTTTGATAAAGACATAGAAAGAAAGTCCACTTATCTCTTGGGGCTTTTAATGGCTTTCTCTTTGTTCATATAAAGAAACAGACAACCACACTAGGCCAATAACAAATGGATGCAGAAGCACAATGCTCCTTTAGGTGCAGGCTCCTAGTATCAAGTTTATGTGGCCAAATGCTTTCATTAAATCTGTAAGTTTCCAAGTACTGCCAGGCATGGTGGCATGTGCCCTCGCACTTGAGAGGTTGAGGCAGGAGAACTGCTCAGAGTTGGAAGTCAGTCTGGGCTACACAAGTAAGTTCAAAGTCAGCCTGATAAACAATAAAGCCCTGTCTTGAAAAAAATAAATAAATAAGAAATAAAAACCCCCAAACCAAATTCTGCTGATTCTATATCTAAAAAAGCATAACTATACATTAAAAAAAAATGCACACCATAGTCCAAAATATTTAACAAGACTGCTTAGTGGAACAAAAGCTATAACAGTAATGTTTACAGGATTTAGAGATTACACAATGCCATTAATGATACTAAATGAATGTAAAGAACAAGATTCCCTGTTTCTCATTCTCTTCTTTTTTCAGATTGCCCTCTAAGCTTATTTGTTTGTGCACTGGTGCAAGAGTGCTTGTGTGTGTGTGTATGTGCGCACGCACACGCGCGCACTGCGTCTTTGATGCTATTATTGCTTCTGTTAAGATAACATAGTCAATGGAGCTATCTGTGGGAGGGTTTGTGTCATGAGCAATACTATAGCCCACTCTCAGAGAACTTGGTGCTAGGCCAAATATGCCATAGCCTCCTCTCCCAAATAGAGGTAGTTGGATTTAGGGATAGAGCCAAAGGCCTATTACAGTTAGTCATAACTACAGTTCATTGTTCAAAAGGAGATATTAACTAAGAGGTCTTGATACTAACAACAAGGTTTTCTATAGTAATCAATCCTTAAAACTCAGCATAAAAACAATAGGACTCAGAGAAGACAAAGCAACAAAATGTGTCCAAAACCTTCCACTTACCTCAAACCTAATCCATGGAACATCAAGGGGAGGAAATTAAAATCCATGCAGTGATTCAAAAGGATAACAGAAGAGATTTTAAAAATCTATTACATGTACTGTGAGCTCAAAGAAGATATAACTAAACACACAATGGAACTAGTAAACAAAAAATCCATCTCAGGGTTTTCAGTTTCAGGTTGGGGTACTGTCTTGGGAGACATCCAGGGCCAAGGGGCCAAGATCAAGGTAGCAAGAGACACCCAGAGTGTTATGGGTGTCAGCTTCACAGCCAGAAACCAAGATTAGCCTGAACTTCAGTGGAATTGAAAGGGCAGGCTTGCTGGGATTATCTATCACCCCACAGTAATTCTACTGTAGGCTCTCTAAGGTCAACCAACATTGTTCTGGGCTCTGGCTACCCCTTTTGGTTATAGTGACATCAGAGAAAGCTCTAAAGTAGACATTTTTTTCTTCCTTTCCTTCTTTCTTTCCCTGATCTTATTTTTACATGAGTGTAAACACTGTTTCTACTTTATTGTTTTCTTTGTCCTGTTCTTGCCTCTGCTTAATTCTTTCTTTTCCTCCTGTCTCCTTTATCATTTTTCCATAGCTTGAACAACCTTCTTTGTCCTTTAACTTTACTTCTAACATATTTCACTCATAGATGGAGGGAGCTTGAAGTGAAATATTTCAAGCACTAAAAGAAAATAACCTCTAACCCAGACTGATGTACCTTGCAAAAATATCTTGCAGATTCAATGGAGAAATAAAATATTTCCATAACAAAGAGCACCTGAAAAGATTCATAACCACCAAACAGCACTCCAAAATGTTCCAAAGGGTATTACAGAAAGAAATAATATAGACTATAATTCTCTGAAACACAACAGAGTGAATCTATCAGGCAAGACAAACAAACAGATGAAAAAGAAAGGGAAGCAACAACAGCAAAATTACATAACAAGGGTAAGTTAATACATATCAGTCATACCATCAATTTAAATGGTTTCAATTCACCAGTCAAAAGAAACAGATTGGCAGAATGAATCAAGAACATGATCCAACACTATGCTGCATACAAGAAACACATTTAACTAAAAAATGAAATTCGTAGACTAAAAATCAAAGGATGGAAAACAACACTCCATGTAATAGGAAGGACAAAATAGCAGGGGAGCCATTCTATTTGCATACAAAGTAGATTTCAAGCCAAGATAGCTCAAGTGAAACAAAAAGGTCACTATATACTCTGTTAGGTAACAATCCAAGAGGAAGAGACAGCAATAACAAATATATATGCACCACTACCAGCACAATCAACTACATAAAATAAATATTAAGAGACATGAAAAATCAAATAAGCAGGGCCAGGGAGATGGCTCAGTGGAATAAGCACAACTACAACTGTAACAGGGGACCTCAATATCCTACCATAACACGACAAAAAAAATTATGAAACAAACATCAGAACTAAACCAATCGAACCTTTGAACAAATGGATTTAGTAGCTATCGTGTTCTACCCAACAATAACAGAAAACACATTCTTCTCAACTGTGTACGGAATATGCCCCAAAACAGACCACATATTACACCACAGAACATGCTTAAGTGTGAAGGAACTGAAATTATACCATGCATATTATCAGACCATACTGCAGTAAAATTGGAGTTCAATGGCAAAAGATCCCACAAGAACTTTATAAACACATGGAAATTAAGTAACACCCTCCTGAGGAAAAATGGGTCACAGTGAAATTAAAGGATTAGACAGTTCCTACAATCAAATAACAAGGCCAGTACAACTTAGCAGAAATTATACAACCCCCAGAGAGATGGCTCAGTGGACTAAGCACTTCCCTGGCAAGCGCAAAGGCCTGAGTTCAATCCCCAGTTCCTCCAAGAAAAAAAAAGAAATTATGGAACGCAATGAAAGCAGTCCTTTGAGGGAAATTTATAGCAATGAATTCCCACATCAGAAAAACTGAGTGAGCTTGAACAACCTAATGTTGAACCTCAAGCTTCTAGGAAAAGAAGAGCAAGTTAGGCCCAAAGCTTGTAAGGGGGAAGAAATATAGGGGAAGAAAAAAAAAAAATCAAAGCAGAAATTAATGCAATTAAAATTAAGAAAACAATATAAAGAATCAGTGAAGAGTTGGTTCTTTTAAAGAAAATCAACAAAGTCTTAACTAATCTTATGAAAAAAAAGGAAAGACTCAAATCCATGCAATTAGGAAGGAAAAGGGTGAATCACAAAAGACCTTGCAGAAATCCAGAAGATCATCAATACCTACCTCAAGAACCTGTATTCTAGTAAGATGGAAAACAGAAAAACTGGATAGATTCCTAGATACCAGTGAATTACCAGAACACATGAATTACCCAGAAATAAACCAATTAATTACCAAAGCAGAACCAAAAAGATATACAAACTCTAAATGATCCAGTATCAGCTAATGAAATTGAAGATATAATTAAGTACCTACCAACAGAGAAAAGCCCAAGACCCTGGCAGATTCACTGTTCTCTTTTCTTTTCTTTTCTTTTCTTTTCTTTTCTTTTCTTTTCTTTTCTTTTTTCTTTTCTTTTCTCTTTCTTTCTTTCTTTCTTTCTTTCTTTCTTTCTTTCTTTCTTTCTTTCTTTCTTTCTTTCTTTCTTTAATTTAGTGCAGGGTCTAGAGGGTCTAACTACACAGATCAGACTTGTAGTGATTCCCCTGTTTTCAGCTTCCCAAAAGCTGGGATTACAGGTGTGTGCATGCCACTATGCTTAGTGTCAATCAGTATCTCAGTGTGCCCTGAGAGGGGCTGGCACGGCAGTCCAGGGATTGAACCATGGACCCCTGCATCTGCCTAAGCAGGCGCTTTAATTCACTGAGCTATTTCACTGCTATATTTTTTTTTTAAAGACATTTGGAGAAGATCTAATCCTACTATTCCTCAAACTCTTTAATGAAATTGAAAGGGAAATAATACTCTCAAGTTCATTCCTAGAAATAAGAATAACCTTGATACCAAAACCAGAGTAAAAAACAATCAAAAAAGAGCTATAGGCCAATGTCCCTGATGAACATATTCACAAAAATCTTCAATAAGACATGGGCAAACAGAATGCAGTGAAGAATCAAGAAGATCATACACATGACCAAGCAGATTCATCCCAGGGATGTGTGGATAGCCTGACATATGTAAATCAATAAATGTAATAAAACACATTAAAAGAACTAAGGATAAAAACCACCTGATCATCTTAATAGATGCAGAAAAAACATTTGACAAAGTCGCAATACTCATCATGACAAAACCCTACAAAAATTTAAAACAGATGGTCTAATGGCAAACCAACAGCCAACATCACAATAAATGGTCAAAAACTGTAAGCTTTCCCTTGAAAATCAGGAACAAGGGACTTAGAAGAGTAAAAGCAACAAAGCCTAGACAAGAGCATGACATTCCGCTACTTGAAATTAGACCACAAAAGGGAGGGTGGCTCAGTAGATTCAGTGCTTCCCTGGCAAGCGCAAGTGCCTCCTGGTTCTGCAGAAAGAAAGAGAGGGAGAGAGGGATGGAGGGAGGGAGGGGAAAGAAAGAATGAAAGAAAGAAAGAAAGAAAGAAAGAAAGAAAGAAAGAAAGAAAGAAAGAAAGAAAGAAAGAGATTATATCACAAAGCTACTATGATAGAAATGTGTGGAATTAGAAAAAAAAAAAATAACACCCCCCTCAACAACAACCCAACCAATCAACAAACAAAGCAAGCAAACAAAAAAACCCCAATGGATTGATGGAACAGATTAGAAGATACAGGTCAATCTCTCTAGCCTGTATACAGGAACAACTCCAAACTCACTAAGCTACCTTATTTCTGACAAAAGGGTCAAATACCTTCATTAGAAGAAAGTCTCTTTAATAAATGTTGGGAAACTGGCTTTCCACATATTGAAGATTAAACAAAGACCCATATCTCCCACCATGTACTAAAATGAAATAGAAATGGATCAAAGATCTAAATATTAAAATAAACACTAAATCTGCTGGAAGATAGAATATGTAGACATCTTGAAAATGCAGGTATAGGGAAAGATTTTATGAACAAAACTCCAATTACACAGGAAATATTATAAAGAATCAACAACTGGGATCTCACAGGGATCTGTTAAAAAGCTTTTGTGCAGGTGATATAGCTAACAATCAGTGCACAGCATATGCAAGGTATATTATTTTAATGTTGAAGCTATCAAATCACATTTGGCCTGAAAGGTATATTTTTCAAAGACTGAATCAGTTATGTTCTTTCATCAAAAAATGATTTTCTGTATTTGGAAGAGAATATGAAGATCACCTAAGAATCACTTTTGGTAATAAAGTAAACCTTAAGATTATACATCGTAATACCTAAAGCAATGCAAAATTAAACTAGGAAATTCCAATACTAGCATTCTCCTCTCTCCCATAGTAGCAAAATACAAAATGCTATTACATCTGAATTCCATCAAAGGAAAGGAAAATCATACATAGAGCACCAGAAAAATTAAGTTCACAAACTGCTTTCATCATCAAAATTGTTTGACAGGTTTGTCAATTTTCTGCCAGTCAATGCACTCTGCTTTGATATTCTGTTTGAACTGGACATTCCCAAAGAGGGTCGAACTTGACCTACTGGAAACTTCAATTTCCCAGCTTTTCCCTGCCACCCAGGAATATGACTGGAAAGACTTAGAGATGAAATGACAGCAGGGTTGGAGATTCACCTATGGCCGCTGATCTGTCAGGAGAATTCACAATTGCAGGACTAACTGAAGCAGCAGACAAGATTTCTAGAAATATTCTTAGTTTTCACGTAAATGAACTATTCTGGAGTCCCTAGGTAGATGAGATGAACTGCTAAAAAATTTCTTCACCAAATCTTTCAATTCTTTTTTTGCTGCCACCAATTTTTTTTTTTTTTTTTTTTTTGTATGAATGAGCTCTCAAAGATAAAAGGAAAAATTTGTAAAGAATGAAATGTACTATTTTCTGGTCTTGACTTAAAGATAGGCAAAAAAGGTCAGTTACTTAAGGGTAATTTGTTGCATGTTAAAAGTATAAGTATTTTCATTCTGGAACCCAGTGAATAAATATGAAAATAAAAATTAACATTTGGGCATAGAGATCTAAAAAAGTAACAGGTATCCACAGTCATCAACATGGAGGCTCATAGACGAAGATGGCTTTCTAGCTCTACTGGCCATTTATCAATTTTGTTAGCAAAATATGTTAGAAGGTACAATGATTTTAATTCCTTCATCTTTTTTTATTTTTTTATTTTTGTTTTATTGAAGTACAAATATCAACGAGACAGTTTTAAGATATCTTGACAAGAAGGATTTGATAAATTAATACACTGCAAACTGTTTTCATAATGTTTTGGTATCATAGAAGGTGCATACATGATATTATACTTACAGACATTATTATACCGTATGTCTCTTATCAGTAAATTAAGAGAGTGTAGCTGTTTGCGTATCTTATTTTTTATACATGAATTACATCAAAGATTCAATAATTTTCTTCCTTCATCTTTTGAAGGAATAAGAAAGATCCAAATTGCAGTTTGAGAACCAAACATTTTATGAAAGAACAAAATTACTTGTGATGTCCCCTGAAGAACAGCATCAAGATAATTCTCAAAGACTGGCACTCACGTCATGATGTTCAATCCTATTTAATTACTTTAATTATTTGATTTCCTTGTCCACCATTATTAAAATTAAATTATCTAAAATGCTCCTAATGAGGAAAATCTTACTTTTTAAAAACAAAAACAAACCTTGGACTCCTCACCACTACAGACACAATACATAAGAAAGGAAGAAGGAATGAATGAGTCCAATATGTTTACTTCGTATAGCAAGGCTTAGCATCAAATCAGGACACCACTGAAAAATTATAGTGAAGAACATGCAGAGAACCAGAACTCATTCATTGCTAACAGAAATGTGCAAATGTAATAGCCACTCAGAAGGCAGTTTGGAAGTTTCTTACAAAGTCAGACAGACTCACCATACAACCAAATTCCTAGGTATTTATTTATTCAAAGGAACTGAGAAATTAATTCAAGAAAAATCCTATATGTAAATTTGTATTGCAGCTTTATTAATAATCACTAAGAAATGCAAACAACCAAGACATCTTTGAATGGAGGAAAAAGGAAACAAACTGGCACAATAGATCCAGGGCAGCCCTACTTAGAAATAATTAAAGGATAAATCTTAAATGCATTTTGTGTAGTGAAGAAAAGCAAGAATAAAAGGACTGTCCCACTGAGCCACCCCTAGGCCGCATTAGTAAATTTTTATCTTGATTATGTTCTGAAAATACTGTAGATATACTGGGTTAAAGAAAATATATTATTAGAATTAATTTTATATGTTTATGTCTTTAAGGTACCTAAAAGACATTTGTAAATACCCGGGTGGTCCTTTACAATTCTGTAGGATGGTGCTGCGATAGCTTAGCTAGGCAGTATGTGCAAGAGACAGTTCTGTTGGAAGACAGGACTCTGCGGGTTCATCTTCAAGTCCCTTCACAAGGAAGTTGATACTTAATTTTTTTTGGTTCTTTTTCTTATAACTCTTTTGCTGTTGTTTTGGGTTTTTTTTTAAACCAATTTATGGGGGCTGGGGAGATGGCTCAGTAGAATAAGCACTTCCCTGGCAAGCGCTCGAGTCCGAGTTCAATCCTCGGTTCTGAGATAAATAAATAAAACCAAATTACATGTTTACATCTGGTAACCTAAACAACTACTTTGAAGATAACTTCATACAATACAGTAACCACGGAATTCCTATTCCTATTACTTTCTTTAGTGAAATTTTGTATCGTTTCTAATCCTGGTGATTTTATTACTATTTTGTATTCTTTAAAAAATAAAAAAAGGAAAATGTAGTGTGGTTGCTATTTTGAATGTTTTGCAGAAACTGATATCTGGATGGTGGATATGCTAATTCTTATTAGAGTGTCACCATTTCTAGTTCCTCTCAACAAACAAAACAAGAATATATATATATATATATATATATATATATATATATACATATGGATATAGACATATCTATAATTATTGCTGTAGTTATCTGCCAGTATCTATTTCTTCACATTGATGATTCCACCTCTAATCCATTGCCACAGGATTCTTGCTAGCCTTCTTCCCTAATTTATCCGTAAGTTCCCTTTTTAAACTCAGAACTATTGAGTTCCACAATCTATATTTACTAATCTGTGTTAGTAGAGTACACATGCAAAGCAGTTTGAGAAACGTTAACTCACACCCCAATGAAGAACAACTTTACCAACTAGAAAACCATGTTTATGTACAAGTCCTTCTGCCTTGACTGTGTCTAGTCAAAACATGATGTTCCAATGTTATTTAGGTCAGCCTCCCTTTTTTTCTTCCTGTATGGCTCAGTGAGATTACAGCAGACATTTATAATACAGGTAGGTTCTTCTGTCATAGTCTGTATTTCATCTTAGTATCTTCAACCTCTTGGTTGATTTTTAAACTTTGAATACATTTTACTCTTTGTATTAAAATAAGTTCTTTAGATTTTTGCCAAAGCCATAGTGTCATATATTCATGACCTCAGTATTACACAGAATAGCTCCTTCACCCCAAAACTTCCTTGTATGTCCCCTTCATTGTATGCCACTCCCCAGTTCCCAGGCATTGATCTGCTTTCTGGTCCTTTGATTTAAACCGTTCCAGAATGCCATATGAATGAAATAATATAACAAAACAACAACAACAAAAAAACAGGAACCATAGTTCCTTGAAGAAACGGCTGCTTCTAGGACCCTAGGGCAGGGAAAAATATGAGCCAAGTGTCCTACACAGCAGGGAAAAATATAAGATGAGCCAAGTGTCTGATAAGGAAATTTTTTAAAAAAGATATGTCAAAGGAACACAGGAATATGGCATGGTAGACAGACAGACATGTGTGAAAAGACTATGTAATATGTTAACAATAGAAGCGCCTGTTCGGGGTTTGATCCCTAGTGAGCAGCGCCAGGGTGCACTGAGACTGGGCATGGTGGTGCCCGCCTGTAATTCCAGGCCTTGGAAGGCTGAAATGTAGGTGGTTCACTAGGAGTCCAATCTGTGTAATAAGACCCTGTACTAAATACATTAAAAATAAATAAATAAATGTCATATATATTGAGAACAAGGTTTAAGGATATAACTCTGTGGTAAGGAAAATGTACAGAACAAGTAAAGTCCTGGGTTTAATCCCTGGCACTCTGCCCCACCTTAAACATCTAAATGATAAAAATAAAAAATAGTAACTGAATTTGTTACTCAGTAATCAATGTAATACATAATTTGATTACATTATTGCTAAAAGTTTTGAACATTTTTTTGCAATTGCTAACTGTACAAAATACAAAACAATATCTCTAGTAAGAGTCCTTGAATTGATAGGGGAAAAAATGTGGAAGAAAAGGTGATTGGTGATTAAAAGACATTTTAGTACCAAAAACTTTCTTTCAAGTTTTATATTTAGGGCTTAAATATTTTACTCTTGTGGAAGACATTAAAGCAACATGGCTACTGGAGCAACATGGCTTCCTGATAGGGTCAGTGGTGAACTGAGAGGCCCACAACACACCAGGGATGAGAAGGAAACCAAACAGAAGAGTTTAGAAATAATACCCCTTATAGTGATTGATAAAGGAGAGTGAAGGAGGATACTGAAAACTAGCCTCCTTCTGTCCTGGTAGCAAACAACCTGTATTTTAAAATTAAGTCTTTGTATAACTGCCTGCTGTGACAGAGGCTAACAACATTCTTCTTTTGAAAGTTCCCACTGCATGGAAGTTTCTGTCCCAACTAAGGTGGAAAGTTATAGATATGTACAGTAATAATTTGAGGGCCAGTAAGATAGTACAGCAGACTAAGCACCTGCTTAGGTAAGCGCAGGGACCAGGTTTCGATCCCTTGCACCATATGCTGCTGGTCCCACCGCCGGGGTGTAATGAGCTGGCCACCAAGACTGGGCATGGTAATGTATGCCTGTAATCCCAGCACTGAGGAGGCTGAAAACAGGAGAATCACAACCAGTCCAGGCTGTGTAGTAAGACCCTGTACCAAATACATTTTTTAAAAATCATTTGAAAGCTAGTATTTTATTTTCTTGTTGCCTTTACCCTCTTTTATAGAAGCATGAAAAGGGTTACTTTGATAGGGAGTTTTGGGTTTTTCTGGTACATTAACATGGTATAAATCTCTATTTTGTTGGGGAGCAACAAACTAGAACTACTGCTAAAATTACTTTCTCATATGCTTGATATATCAATGAATATAAAAAATAAATATTAATCTTAGTTTCTTCACAAATCCATTTTATCATTCATTTGTTCAATATTAAGTGCTTTTTGTGTAAGCATTTACTATAGATTTTTTTTTTCAATACTGAGGATTGAACTCAGAGCCCTGCACTTGCCAGGGAGGCACTTAAGCCACTGAGCTATTGCCCCAGCCCTAACATAGGTTTTAAAAAAATAATACATGTTCATTATTTTAAAAATTCCAACAATTCATCTTTCTTTGCCAGGCAGATTAATAAATATTTTATTAAAAAGTACTTTAGCTACTTTTCAAAGAAGAAACTCTTCTTTTTTATAAAAAAGGATAACCAATTACAAAGTCTAGTTTGTTTGTTTGTTTTTTTCCTTTTAACTGGGAAATGAAACCAGGATCTTGCACTTGCCAGGCAGATGCACTGCTGTGCTATATCCTTAGTCCAAAGTTTGAATTTTATACCATTATTAACCCTAGATCTTACTAAAAATAATCTGGGAATTAAACTCAATTACTTTCCTTCATCTGAATCATATCTAATAAAGCCCTTTTTCAGTTACAAGTCTATACCTGAGATGAAAAATAGCACATAGGTCGATTCTCTAATAGTGGACAAATTTATATAAAGAAGCTAAGCATAAGGAGCAGGTTTGCCTATACTGATGTGGATTTCAGCTGGCTGCCTGTTTTTCCACTGCTCACAGGAAACAAAATGACCACATGCTGCCAGCAGCACTAAGTGGTAACAGCTTTTTGTTGTGTTTTGTTTTGTTGGACTCGGGGATTGTACTCAGGCCCTTGCACTTGCCAAGGAAGTGCTTATTCCACTGAGCCATCTACTCATCCTTCTTTTTTTTTTTTAAGATACTGTTATCTTAAAGTTACCTTAAAGGATAAGCTGGGGACCATATCCACAGTGGCATATTTTTCTTTATGTTTAATTCCATATTAATCTTTAAAATTCTCAAAAGAAAAATTTTCAACCATTTTCTGAATGAATACAATTTTCAAGTAACTTAAACACAACCCACTCAGGGGCCAGGGAGATGGCTCAGGATAATAAGCACTTCCCTGGCAAGTGCAAGGACCTGAGTTCAATCCCTGGTTCCACCAAAAAAAAAGACCTACTCATTTAAATCCAAGAATGAAAATGCCCACATCTAAAGCTTTCACAGTATCTAAATTTCTAATACAGAAATGGGGTCACACAATTTTTTTTTTTTTAGAAAACAAGCAGTAACTACTTCTAGGTTATTTCCCTCTTCCTTGCGTTCTCAGTTAATCAGCACCAACACAGGTGACTGGCTGGGCCTTCTGAATCCCAGCCCAGCCTCCCTCCCTGCTGCTTCCAATTCACGCTAATGTCAGAAGTACAGACAAGCTCTAGAGTCACCCTAGAACATTTATACCCAGTTCTCAAGCCTGGAACCCCTCTTCCTCATGCTTAACCTGTTTTGTTTCCTTTCTTATTGTCCCAGGCCTCACATGCTCAACTGGAAACGACTCGTGCCTCTCTGTATTCTTCTTTATGATAGTGGTGGCTAGTAATCATTATTTTACGTTAGATGTTAGCTTTTATTAATTTTCTCCTCTATAGTTTGTCAATTTTTCTATTTCACTGATTTCTGCTCTAAACTTTGTTACTGGCTCCCTTCTATTTGCCTTAGGTCTAATTTGCTCTTCTTTTCTATTTTCTTTAGGTAGAAACTTAGTCTATTATTCTAAAGCAGTACAGTTCCCTCTAGCCATTACTTTATCTGTGTCTCACAAACTCACAGCCTGTGTGACTGTTAATCCTGCTGTTTTATTACATGAAGAAAGGCCTGGAGTGTTAGTAAAGCACGCCCCTGGGTTTGTCAGAGTGCATCATGGAGGATTCCACATTTAGCTCCTTACCTTCCTCTCTGGCACTGCTCCTCTCTTCTGCTTCCCAGCTGCCAAGCACTAAGCAACTTTGTCCCACCATTCACTATCACTATGACACTTCTGCCCTGAAGCCAGCAAACCAAGGACTAAATCTCCTGAACCAGGAGTCACATTACTTCTCCTTGTTCAGGCTTTGGGGGGTCAATTATTATGTCCCTATACAGGAAAACTGACTAATATATATTGCTTTTCATTTTTATTCAAAATATTTTAATCTTCCCATGTGATTTATTATTCATGAAATATATTAAATGTCTAACTATTTGGACATTTTTAGGATATCTGTCAGTTAGTGAATTGTAGTTTAATGCTTGTTTTGGCCGTGACATATATTATGTGATATAAAAACTTTTAAATTTGAAACTTTTTTTTAAACCAACCATCATATAGTCAACAGGTAACTCTCCTGTGCACATAAAAAGAATGACAATTTTATCACTGTTTAAAGGCATGTCTATAAAAGCTTTTTAGGTAACTAGTAAGTTTTTCAAATCTCTATAAATTGAATATACACTTGTTCTATCAATTATTAGGATAGAAGTGTTGAAATCATTGACTATAATTGTGAGTTTTTCTATTTTAGTTGTCAGTTTTTGATTCACGTACTTTGAAGCTCAGTTATCAGGTACATACATATTAAGAGTTGTAATTTCTTGATGAACTGAGTCCTTTATCATTTTTAAATGTTCCTTTTGATCCCTTGTCATTTTGTTTTGACATCTACTGTTAGATTAATATAGCCATCTCTCTTGTAATCAATGTTTCCTATGTATTTTTCCACCCTTTAGGGTTCATTTAAAATTCCCTGCAGGTCACAGTTTTTATGCTTTTTTTCCCCCATGGAGCCTGAAAATCACTGTCTTTGGGCTGCAGTATTTCAACTACTTATAGTTAAATTATTGATGAGATCTCCCTATCTTTTTGCTACTTGCTTTTTATTTGTCCCACTTGTTCTTTTTCTCCCTCACTTCTTGCCTTCTCCTGGCTTAATTCAGTATTTCATTTTATTTCCCCCATTAGCCTTATTTTTTCAAGTGGTTGTTTTAATTTGTTATAATCTACCCTCAAATCATGTATTTTTTTCTGTATATTAGTCTTTAAATAGCTCAGTAGCAATCCCCCATTATGGAGAAAACATTCCAAGATACCGAATGGTATCTGAAACTGTGGACAGTACTAAATCCTATATGCAAGCAACAATACAACACCTCAGTTGACAATGTGATAACTAAAATGGCCCTGACATACATACAGCATGTGTACAAGTAGCATGCACAGACAGACAGCTGAGTCGTGCATGGGAGGGGGTGGTGTGAGATTTCCTTACAGTACTCAATATGGTCAAAATTTAAAACTTATGAGTTTTTTTTTTTTTTTTTTTTTTTTTTATGTATTTAGTACAGGGACTACAGGATCTCACAACACAGATTGGACTCACAGTGATCCTCCTTTTTCAGCCTCCCAAGCGCTGGGATTACAGGTTCACACTACCATGCTCAGTCTCAATAGCTGCATCCACATGTCCTGGGGGCGGGGCTAGCAGGGTACACCAGGCATTGAACCACGTCCTTGTGTCTACCTAAGCAGATACTTTAATTTGCTGAGTTATCTGGCTGATCCTTATAAGTTATTTTTGGAACCTTCAACTTAATATTTTCAGACTGCAGTGAACCATGGACAACTGAAACGACAGGCATCAAGACTGGAAAAGAAAACTATACAGTACACTTCTATTATCTTCCTCATATCCTTTCCTCTCATTTAATATATTTTACTTCCTCATTGTTAAAAACCCAAAAATATGTTGTCATTTTTGTTTTAAAGAGTTACCTTTAAACATTTTAATGGGGAAAAAGAATACATTTAGTATTTCCAGATCTCTTCATTCCATGTGTAGCTCAAATTCCACTTGGTATCAGTTTCCGTCAGTGTAAAGATCTGGGCTTAATGTTTCTTGTAGCAATAGTCTGTGAATGATGCCTTTCACTTTTAATATATAAAAATGTATTTAATCTCTATTTATGAAAGATAATTTCAGTGAGTATGGTAATCCAGGTCAGTTGATTATTTTTTCTTTTTTTTTTTGGCGGAACTGGGAATTGAACTCAGACCCTTGCACTTGACAGGGAAGCACTTATTCCACTGAGCCATCTCCTCAGCCCCTATTTTTTCTTTTTTTTCTTTTTTGATTATTTTTTCTTATTAAGACTTTACAGACATCAGTCTATTATCTTCTCATCTGTAGTTTATGATAATTACTATTATCCTTGATTTTCCATTCTTTTTTTTTTTTAATTTTTGTTTATTTCAGAGTCTGAGTTTTCTTGTTTTTTTTTTTTTTTTTTTTTTTTTTTTTTTTTTTTTTTTTTTTTTTTTTTTTTTTTTTTTTTTTTTTTTTTTTTTTTTTTTTTTTTTTTTTTTTTTTTTTTTTTTTTTTTTTTTTTTTTTTTTTTTTTTTTTTTTTTATATTTTGTTTTTTTTTTTTTTTTTTTTTTTTTTGTTTTTGTTGTTTTTTTGGCAGACCTAGGGATTGAACTCAGACCCTTGTGCTTGCCAGTGCAGTGCTTATTTTACTGAGCTATCTCCCCTGCCCCTGATTTTCCATTCTTAAAGTGTATTTTTTCCCTGCCTAATTTAAAAATGTTTATCTTTATCACTGCCCTTCAGCAATTTGATCATGATACATCCTGGTGTTTACTGTCTTTATCCTATCTGGAGCATAATGAACTTCTTGAGTCTGTCATTGAGAAATTTTTTGAAACTGTTTTTTCTTAAACTTTTTTCTGGCCCACGTTTTGGTGTTCTAATTACTCATATATTAAAGTAGTTAATCTCTGTTTCTTTGTTTTTATGTATGTGGTACAGGGTCTCACTATGCAGCTCAACTCATACAGATCATCCTGTCTCAGGCTCCCCAGCACTGGGATTATAGGCATGTGCCACTAAGCCCAGTCTCTGGTTGGCTCAGCATGTGATGGCCTAAAGGAACCCCTGATCAAACCCTGGTCCCTGTGCTTGCCTAAGGTGCTTAGTCTACTGAGCTATCTTGCCAGCCCTAAAGTCATTAATGTTGATCTAAACATAATAAGGCTCTGTGAATTTTTTCAGTATTCATTCTATATTCCATTCTGGAAGTTATTATTTTTCAGAACCACTTTTCTTTTGCAGTACCTAACTTGTTTATAATCCCAACAAATGAAATTCATTAAATGTAATTTACATTTCATCTCTCTGAACTCCATTTGCTTCTTTATAGCTCCCATTTCTCTACCTATAATTTTCTTGTTTTCCTTTAATTACTGAGAATAACTGAAGTACTTACTGAAGCTGTTTCAACATTGTTAATTCTATTATTTCTATTTCTGGATCTGTTTCTATTGATTTATTTTATTTTCCTATTTCTTGATACGTTAATTTTTTTTTTTAATTTTACGCCATACACTGATTTTATTCTGTTGACTGCTAGATTTTGATGTATTCACTTGAATAGGATTGGACTTTGTCCTAGCTGGCAGCTGAATAATATGTATACATATTTGATCAATGTGAACCAATTTGGTAAGTGTGGTTCTATGCTCAAGGAAACCAACCCAAAACTATCTTTCTTCTGGAATTTAGTTCACCTATAAATGTGTGGGCCTTTTGAAGTCTCTGCCGAATACCCTACTTATTCAGCAAGGTATTTTTACTCTGGTTGACAAGAACTCAAATGATTTCTAGTTCTGTATAAGCTTGGGAACTGCTCAGTTTATTATTCCCAAAATTATCTCAGAAACTTTTCCCTGCTTACCCTCATAGAATTTTACACACCCATGTGCAGTACACCAAGGGATTCATATCACTATCCAGAACTCTGTCTCTGTAGCTCCTTCCTGCCTTGTAAACCACCCTGCATATTGTAGCCACTGGGACCTTCAATTCTTATCTATGTCTCACCTCACTCAGCAATACCAGAGTGCTGTCTGGGTTTCCCTTCTCTGCACCAAGATTTAGAAACTGCTTCTAGGCAGAAAGCCCAAATATCATAAAGCTACCTTTTTTGTTTCTTTTCTTTCAGAGACAACAGTGCAGTGCTGCTTGTTGTCCAACATATGAAGACTGTCCTTTCACGTTTTCTAGTTGTTTACCAAGAGATAGCAATTTCAGATCCTGATGTTCTGTTATAGCTTGAAGCTTAAAGCTTTTTCTCTAACAATCTGATTATATGTCAAAGACTACATATAAAATAGCTATAGAGGCTATAGTTGTATTTCCCATAGATGATTTACTCCTTTCTATGTTAGGCAAAATGGAGGAGCACTAGAGTGGGACTGAAATGCAACTCTAGATTATGCTCATCTTTATTTTTCAGTGTCTCAAAGGTAAAGCTGTGCAAATCTATTCCTCTAGCTCAGTACTTCTCAGAGTAAGGTGTGTAGACCTCAGCAGGTTGAGATTTTTTTTCTGGGGATCTAGGAAATATAAAACTGGAATCATACAAATGCATTCTTTATCTTCCACACTTTATTGACATTGGGATTTCTGGTGTAAAAGCATTGGTCTGTAACAAGGCAGGGACACCAACTATACAGTCATATTCTTCAATGCTACAAACTCATGGTAAGAAAAAAAAATAGCAGTTTTACTTCATATCTTTGAAAAATCAGCAAAAAATGGTTAATTTACTGACCCCTAACTACATCTTATTAATTAATTTATTTATTTGTATTTTAGGAAAGGGTCTACAGGGTGTTCAGGGTCTCACTACTAGATCAGACTTGTAGTGATCCCCCTGTTTACAGCCTCCCAAGAGCTGGAATTACAGTCAGGCACCACCATGCCCAGTCTCAATCACTAGCTCAGCTGGCCCCAAGGGTGGGGCCAGCACAGCAGGCCTGGGGATCAAACCCATGGCCCCTGAGCCTGCTTGCAGGTGCTTTAATCTGCTGAGATATTTGGCTGGCCCTAGTACATGTCTTTTAAAATCCAAGTTACAAAATGGGAAGTATTCATAAAGCATTTCTGCTGCACACCAAAATAAGGTTGTTGTCTCAAGGAAAAGCACTTGTGTGATATTGATCTGAAATAGCTGTTTAACTTTTCAAGAACCATTTTTAAAAGAACAACGAACAACAACAACAAAAAAGAATAACCAACAGATAGATCATGATCTTTCAAGTTGGCTATTTAACAAGCATTTTCTCAAAAGTGAATGCAGTAAGCCTCTCCTTCAAGGATAAAAGTAATGATATTTGTTGGCAATGATAAAATTAAGTTTCAGGCAAAAGTTAGAATTGTGGAAAATTTGCATCAGTTGCTACAATCATGACATTTCACCAACACTTAATTTTTTAAGAGATTAGCAGTAACACTAACAAATACGATTTTAAAAAGTATAATGTAATAAAATATGTCAGTGTTCAGAATGTCCACATACTCCAGTGAACCAAAATTTCCAAATGAACAATGCATGACACAAAATGATGACTGGGTAAAAGACTCACTCATAAATATAAGGTAGAATAATGGATTTAAATGTAATAAAGTACAAAAGTTCACTGGTTTTAGATTCCACACTGTAACAAACCTTTAAGAAACTACTATGGGCTTAGGATCAAAGAAGGATATTCACAATTATTTGAAAAAAGCTATTAAGTTACTCTGGTGCTTTCCAACTACTTATCTGTGAGAAGCTGGATTTTCTTCACTTACTCCAATCAAAACAACACGCTGAAATGAATGGAAGACAGAGTAGCTATGAAAATTCAGGTATCCCCTACTAAACCAGACAATAAAGAGATTTTCAAAAACACAAGAGAACTCTATTCTTTACTAACATCCTTTTATCTGTTTAGAAAATTTTGTTTTTCAAAAATAAAGTTTACTGATGTTAACATTCAATGTGCTTACCTTTTAAAATTAATAAATGTTTAATATTTTATTTATATCTAGTTTCTAAATTTCTTATTTCAACAGATATAAGCCACAGAAGCCAAACCAGCTTAGAATTTTTGGTAATTTTAAGACTGGGAAAGGGACTGTAAAATCAGGAAGTGTGAGAATCTAAGAATGTAGTCTCTCACCATGATATGCCTGCAAGAGATTTTTTTACTCGGCCTTTCCAGTTTGGTATTCATTTTCCACTTATGAAATGTAGCCTATTTCATGACTAAGACTACCACGCCAAGGCTGAAGATGTTTCATTCCCGCCTCTCCTCCACAAGTGCTCCACCATGCAGATACACCCCCAGAATATCTACATCTTCATCTCTGATTCTAATCGCACTGCATGCTGAACTTTAACCTGCATAATGAACGCATCTCACATGTTTGCATTCTCTTCTTTTCCCTGAAAACTCCCTTTCCAGACTGTCACCCTCACAACACCACCAATTCTTCCTCCATCCTTCCATCCTTGGCCAATATGGGCAATTAGGATCTTCTCTTCCTTCCTGTATGGTGCAGAAATGTTAATATCTACACCTCAAAGACTGAGTCACAACCAATTTTACAGTAGCACATAAAAACATGAGAAAATGACATGATGAGCTGTTCATTTTTTTTTAAAACAAGGTTTCACTACATAGCTCTGGCTGGCCTTGAACTTACTATAAGCTTAAGATGGTCTCACACTCAAAGAATCCTTCTTCCTCAGTCTCCTGAGTGCTGGGATTATGAGTGTGTGCCATCATGCCTAGCTCAATCTTTTAATAGATTTGAACTTAATTCTGAGATAATACCTGTATTTACTGTTAGAATATTGTTTTTTTCCTTTTGTGAAATAGCAATTATAGATAATATTTTGTTTTATAATGTTTTCTTGATTTTTTTTTTTTTTTTTTTTTTTTTTTTTTTTTTTTTTTTTTTTTTTGCGGAACTGGGGATTGAACTCAGGCCCTTGCGCTTGCCAGGCAAGCGCTTATTCCACTGAGCCGTCTCCCCAGCCCCCTTTATAATGTTTTCTTGATAACTAAAAAGCCAGTATTACTATAATGTTATTCAAAGTTAATTGGTTGATTTTGGAAATTTATTCAAATCAGGAAATTCATTTTATTGTTTGGTATTGTGATACTAGAAGTGTCTTTATTTATAAGAATACAAATGTATGCAAAAATCCTCCTCCCTTTTGAGAATTTTTTCAACCAACAAGTAAAATACTGAAATATTTGTATTTTATACTCTTTAGATCTCAATACATTAAGTCAGAGAGGTCTGTCCTATAATTATGAATTTTAAATCATTTTTGTGCTCCATCAAATATACTAGTTCTTTATAAAAGATATTAGCATAAAGTGATGAATGCAGAAAACTGACAACCTCACCAAAAATATATGGAGGCACAATTTAAAAGAAATATACTTGATTATTACTACTAATCTGGGGAGAAAACAACTAAACCCTTTTCTTTTATTAACTAACAAGGACTGATACTAACATCAATGTGGTTAGTTCACTCATGTGAAGATCAACCACATATTATGATTCTGCCTTTCTTTGATTCTTCCAATGCCACCAGAAATTTGCATTATCTTAAACTGGCAAGATAATGTATGAACATTGGCTCAATGCAAATTTTGTATGAAAAAAAGTTTTAAATGAATACTGCATTGTTCTTGTGCTTCTAAAGTACAAAAGATTAATGATTTTATGTCATCCTTTAAATATATTTTACATTCTTATTAAACATTTACAAAAATAGCAAAGAGTGAATAGCAAGAAGCATATTTTCTTTCATAACATAATCCATTTTTAATAGAATACTTAGCAAACAGCAACCTCAAGAAGGACTATGGAAATATTTTATATATAAGCTGAGACAAATTAATGAAAGCTTCTTGAATCAGTTGGAGAAATTAGTGACAGTACCTACATTATAGCAAAATGATGTTGAGAATTGTTCACATCACGAAGAATAAAATAAAAACCACCCATTGAAGAAAATGAATAGAATATAGTTTTATAAAAATCTGGGGAATGTTAAAAAAAAAAAAAAAAAGACTGACTTCTAGGAATCTAAAAGAAATGTGGCTCTTCCTGCATTAAGAACGTACACACGTGTGAAAGACACATACAGTCTGTTTTCTTACATTAACATATAAGCATTTTCAATCTAAAAATTATGATTCTTGAATCAGGAAATGTAAAACTCCACAAACTATTGGTTTATACCAGCTCTACCAATTTATCAGGACCTGCCTATGACTTCCCACCTCGGGTATCCTGCTGAAAAAGACCCATCTGAAAGTAATCAAGGTAACTTTTGTAACTAAAGCAAAGGTTTTTGAAATGCATTCAAACTGTCTCTGAATGTTCTCAATTGACTTTTCAAAATGTTAAAAGAAAATGAAACCTCAAAAACTGCTTGCTTACTGTTTTAGAACTAATCAACTATTTCTACACTTAGTCTGTCTCACTATTCAGTACCTCTTAACTATGAATTATGCTATTCAGTTTGCAAAAGCTGTGAGGAATGGAAGATTCTAATTGCCCAGATTAGCTAAGGGTAGAAAGGGCAGAGGAGGAACTGATGCTAGGGCAAGGGCAATATTGGAAAGGGAGTGTTCAGGGAGCAGCAAAGATGCATTGGCTATAGATACACTCTACAGAAACTTTTTGATAGTCTTAGTCCTGGTAAAACCACTCTCACCAAGCATTTTCTGATACATAATCTTATTTGATCCACATACTCCTAACTGGATTTTCAACAATTTTTGCATCTGTCACGGACCTGCTAACAAAAAGCATGTTTTGAGTGGTAGGACACAGACTTAAATGAAACCTGAAACATTACCTACTTCAAACTCTTCATTTCATAACTGAGAATAGTATAGCTGAAAGTCACACAGATATTTAGTGAGTGATAACAGAAATCAGAAAGCTAAACCCTTCAGATATGGAGGGGTTGCACTAAGGAGGTCTAATCATAGGAAAACCACAAGTCCAACAGAAATAAATGGAAATCACTATACTCCTCAAGTTGGGCAGGTGAGTGGGGCAGGACAGCAGTGCTCATTAACAGCTTCAGTCATGGTGAAAGGAAGCAGAATTGATTTTAGTTTACCATGGCCAAATCATCAGATATATAAGGCTCCAAGGGAGATCAGAGAAGCACACACAGGAGTTGCTAAGAATAATGAATCCTAAAGAATCTATTCTTCTATTTAACTGCTGATAAAGGGTACAGCGCAATCAAAAAGACTACAGTTTTGATTCATCAACCTAGGACCAGAAAAAGTGCTATATCCATATCATAGAATAACTCAGTCATCAGAAAGAAATTCTCATATATGCTACAACCTGAAAGCTTGAAAATATTATGCTATGTAAAGCCAGACAGAAAAGAACAAACATGATTCCACTTATTTGAAGTAACAAGTACAAGCCAATTTTAGAGATAGAAAATAGAGGTTATAATTTTTAAAAGTGCAAAAGAAAAATTCATAATTTTAGAGATGTGAGAAAATGGTTTTCTATGCCAGTTACTAACTCACCTTCTTGTTAGTTATAAACATTTTTACCAAAAGGTGACATAGTTTTTCTTTTTTAAGGTGACATATTTGGACACTCTTAAAAACTGAATCAGTGCAGCACAACACTGATTTTTAGCTTCCCCTGCTCTTAACTAACCTGGTACTATTCCATATACACATACTAAGGGGTCACAATCTCATCTGTCAAAAGACTCCTAAGGCCAGACAATGAATGCAGACAAACAAAAGGATGAATGCAGAGGCTCAAGAAAAAAAAAACAAAAAAAAAAACGTGAAATCTAGAATGCTGTTGCTACCTCTTCAGAGGTACTGCCAACTGCTGCCACATGGTAATGCTATGTCTTCAATGTTAACCATGTGTTCTGAATTTTCTTGCTGTTACTATCTATTCTGAATCAGAAGCTCAAAATTCCTATTTTTCACCATAGTCAGTAAGCAAAGTCTGATAACCCTACACGGTTGACAGCCACCTAGTTTGTGCTTTCTATTCCTTGTACCTCCTTCTTCAAGCTAT
Source organism: Ctenomys sociabilis (assembly GCA_004027165.1). Taxonomy (NCBI): domain Eukaryota; kingdom Metazoa; phylum Chordata; class Mammalia; order Rodentia; family Ctenomyidae; genus Ctenomys; species Ctenomys sociabilis. The sequence goes on along the minus strand of PVKA01001995.1, from coordinate 55,909 downwards.
AAAGGAAAATGGCAAGAAACAGAATTTCCTAGTTTTACATCTTTTATTAAGGCTCCAATTCACTAAGCTCAAAGTGGTAGACAACATTTGTTATGGCTTATGTCTAGATGGCCCCTTAAAGCCTCATGTGGTTATAGGTGGAGCTTTTCAGAGGTGACTAGATCCTGGGTGTATGATGCTGGGATTAAGTGTGTGACACTAGAATTAAAGGTGATTACTAAATTAGTCCACTGATTGGTGTGAGACAGTTCTAGATGTGAATAATGAAAAGGCTCCCCCTGGGTATGGCTAGGACCATCCAAAAGGTGGGTAGCTTACATAGCTATAAATGGACAGAAAGGCAGGCCAGCTGCTGCTGCCTTTGCTTGCTGCTTGGTTGCTTCTCTGCTACTTCACTGTTTTGCTGCCTTCTGCCTGCTTTGAACTACTTCTCAGTGATGCCCCTCTTCATTTTGAGCATCAGGTATTTTATTGCAGCAACAAGAAAAGTAACCAAGATAACATTCAAGTACTGTAAAATAAAGACCAAAAGGATAAATTGAAAAGGCAATTTTTAAGATACCTGCTTAACATATAAAAAACATGAAAGTACACATTAAAATAATCTTGTGCAGGTGAGATAGCTCAGCAGTCTAAAACACCTGCTTAAGCAAGCTTAACCATCCTTGGCACCACATGCCGTGCCAGCCCCATCACCAGGGTGGGCTAAGCCAGCCACAAAAAAAAAATCTTAAAAGGGGCCAGAGAGAAGGCTCAGTGGAATAAGCCCTTCCCTGGCAAGTGTAAGGGCCTGAGTTCAATCCCTGGTTCTGCCAAAAAAATAAAATAATCTACCAATGTTCAAGATGTCAGAAACCAAGGCTGTGGGCTAGAGGAAACCACCTAGTGGGATGTGTCAAAGGTCATGAAAATCCATCACTAATAGGTTGAGCAAGATGTTTCCTGAAGAAGAAAGGACATGTACAGAACACAGGACACAAAATGACATAAAGTTTATGGCTTCTGAGCACTGTGGACCAATAAAAAAAGAAAGTGCTATTTTCAACCCTTCATCTGAATGTGGTATTGTTTGCAGGACCAATCAAAATACATTATTCTCAATCCATCATTTACATGTGGGCACAACCAAACAAAAGACACTGATTCCAACCCTTGTTTACATCTGGCAAGGGGCCCAGGAAATTTTTTAATAAGATAGTTTACATCAGGTGTGAGACCAAGTGAGTTTTTAACAGGACCAATGCCTTATTTGTATTTAGGGGAGGTCAATCCAGGTATTTTGGATACAAAAGATCCTTTCTGCTTTACTCTCCAGCTGCTGCGAGCCTTACAGCAGCCCGCTCTCACCCTGCAAAGCATACTTCTTTTCAGTCTTCAGTAAATGTACACCTTCACTGCCTTTTCTGTCAGTCTTGTGCAGTTCTTTGTTCAGGATACCAAGGACCTAGAAAGAAAGTTCTAGGACCCACAACCCAGTAACAAGATGAGGCCACAGTAACTGGAGAATATTAGAAGAAAATATTAAGCTGCTCAAATATAATTTTTAAAAACTTTTTCAAGTTACTCTATAAGCACAGGATGAGAAATATGATCCCTGTGACACACACCAATCCTGTTCCCTGTGCCACAATAGAAACTCTAGTGTATCATTTTTCATGGTAGCATATTAAATTTTACCTGACATGTACAACTTTGGTTTATATAACAAATATAGATTTGTACTTGCATGTTTTAATTTCTCAGATTTCAACAGAAAACTTCTATTTGAAGCTGCTTGCTATTTGATTAAAAATAATGAAAGAAATACAACAGGAAAGGGAAAAATATCTTTTGGCAAAAAGCTAATTTCTTACAGTATGACTTAGGTGCAGAAGCTGAGGAAAAATACAGGAGCAAAGCCATTTTCTTTTTCTCTTCACAAAATAAGATTAAAGTCATCCTTCAAAGGCAATTATTCTTCCAAAGATAATCCCTTCTCTGGCCTAAAAGAGTCAAAATTCTTTCTTAAATTTTATTTACTTAAGTCATAAATAATACCATTTCTATTTTGTTTAAAAAAAAAAACAATACAATCTAGCTCACACTACGTGTTCTACACTGTGCTAAGCACCTACTATATATCATCTCATATGGTCCTATGAATGAAAGAGGTATATTTATTTCAAAAGTAGACCTAAAGTTTGTTTTCTATGGGGAAGACAGACACTAAACAATCTTAATAAAGAATGTGCAACTGCATTTATGACTGCAGTTGGAAAGGAGATGAACAGGTACTACTAAGGCATGAGAAAGAACATTGGCTTATATGGGGAAGCTGCTCTGTGGAACAGTCTGTAGAGATCAAGGGAAAGCACGTTTTCACTCAGGCTGAGCATAAGGGAAAGTCTGATGATGTTTTTGAAGGCAGAGACAAAAGGCACAATTCTACTTTGGTTTCTCTGACACTTTCTGCTCTGTTTTAACATCTGGAAGATCTGGCCTCTTCTTCATTCTTTCCTCCTCACCCTCAAGGTTTTTCACAGCTCATTTATCACTAGTTTCTTCAGTATTTTTATTGGGAACATTTTATAAGTTAAATGAGGGGAAACTGATCCTTTACAATATTGAGATTTTTCTGTTCAAGAAAATGGTAGTTTGGGGATAGGTTCATGTCTTCTGCATCCCTTAGACATGTGGAGAGTACACTGGAAAGAAGACAGGTGCTGGAGAGTAGGCTAGTAGTAACAGTTTCTGATAAATGAGGAATACAGAAGGGGGAAACTATAGAGAAGGAACAGAATGAAAAGATCATTTGAACATTTACTCACCTGGAGAAGCCCGCCTTAGAGGCTGGGAAGAAATGGCTAGGAAGTTAAGAGGCAAAAATTGAGAATGTTTTTGAGAAAAATGAAAACTGTCAACCATGTAATGAAGATGAAGACTGAAATAAATCAATTAGGTTTAGTGACATAAAAGTCATCAGTGATCTTAGTAAGATCTATTTGGGGAGAACTGTAATGCTGGAAGCCAAAGTGGGATTCATGTTCCAGCATGGTCAAATAGGGTCCCGTGGCTCTTATGTGAGTCTAGAAGAGTTTCCCAAAAGTCAAAATGCCACTAATTTCACAACATAACATAACTGTATAATAATTACTCATAAAAACTTAGACATATTCTTATAAAGCAATTCGTGAATAATTCAAAGAAAGAATTCACAGACCCAGAAAATCCTATCCACTGGAAGAAAGTCCAGGAGGAGTCAGAGTAGGAACTCACACGTACAGAGCAAGGGAACAGCAAACAGCAAGTGTATTTCCTCTAAAGCAAAGGAGACAGTAACTTTAAAGAAGTACTGGTGTGGTGTTCACCCTTCTGAGAGCACATACACATTTCAACACAGCTATGGAGCCAGATACATGTGGCTCCCTACACTGAAGGAACAGACAAGGCCTTCCTGCTGCTGCCTTTGGGCAAGACACCATGTACCCTCCCCTCAATCAAATGTCAAATCCTAACTATGGTTCCTTTTTCATGTCAGTTCTGAAAGAAGCATGTGGGCTTCCTCTACTAAAAGTAAAGGTACTGGACAATAACAGCCAACCCTTGCTAATTTCTGATTGGGCAGAATACAGGATACAAATGCAAGAGAGAAAACAGAAACATCCACAAAGAAAGAAAGTGGCAATGCCTCACTAGAAACTCCAAAAACCCAGGCCTGCATGAGAATAGAGTGCATACAGGACATAGGGCATGGCATTTAAGAAACATTACTACGGTATCTAATTTCAAAGAGTGAGACTTCAGATGTTACCTTGTGAGGAGGCAAAAAGGTGATGTTTATGTCACAATTTGATTATTCAAATTTCATCCAAATAAAACTATGAATCTCAAATGGAACTAATTAATGGAACAAAATACAGGTTGAAAAAAATCTTTAGTACAGGGCCTGCAAAATTTTTTAGAATAAAAAATCCTAAAACTGACCAAACCAATTTCTTAAATGGAAAACTAGATGAAATACATCAAAATTTTTTTTATTTTTCATTTTGGGCTTTGCTTGAGGGAGATGAGAGAACAGTCTCACCATGTAGTTCAGGCTCACCTTGAACTGACACTCAATTCTTCTGCTTTAGCCTTCTAAGTGCTGGGATTATAACCAAACACCATGATACCTGACTTTACCTCCCATTTTAACACAATCTGGAACAAAAAGAATAATATATATATATATATATATATATATATATATATATATATATATATATATATATATAATAAAATATATATCACTGAAATCCAGACAAGCTGCTGACCTTTCTACCACTTACCAGCTAAATGACAGTTATAAAAGCATAATACAAAAAACATTTGTAAGGTCATGATTCTTGAAAAGCAGAGGTAGTCTTGGATCATGATTGTTATCCTCTTTGGTTACCAATGATATTTAGCAGAATCAAAAGATTCAAGCAAAATCCCTGAGGCAGTGTTTAGAGAGAAGGGGATAAAAGTACCTGAAACAGAGAAGCCAATGACCAACTCTTTTATTGCAGATTCAGCTGGGAGACTGGTTGTGGGGATCAGCAGAAGCTGCAGAGTGATCACATACATGTGGAGCACCCAAGGGGAGCCAAGTGAACAAGCTGATCCACTTCTGAAAAGACGGAGAGCCCAAGGCAATCCAAGAAAACACCTGTTGCTTGAACTGACACTCAATTCTTCTGCTTTAGCCTTCTAAGGCTGCCCAATATACAAATAAATGCCCTATGGTCCATGGAGAATAAACATCAACCTGCCCAATATACAAATAAATGCCCTATGGTCCTCAAGCAGTTTCTTTTCTTCCATCTGAAGAGAGGGCTTCACCTGACCTCAGCTCTCTGTTTCCTGATTTTTGTCTGTATTTCTTCATCCTTTACCCCAAGAATTTCAAGAGCTGCATTGAATGCACCACCAGTTGTAAATTCAAATTGTCCTACATTGCTTTGTGCACATGCACACCCTGACAACACACACACTTCCACTCTACTTCAAAGCCCTCCTAACAAAGTAGCACTCAAAAATACTTGGATCAACTGAGAAAATCCAACACAATAAACTTGTAAGTCATTCTGGAGAACCACTGCCATAGTTTGCTCATTTTGCCATCAGCATTACGTGGCAGCATTACAAGTACTGCAGCACAGGCCTGCCTTCGCCTAGAACATCTATTCCCAGTATCATTTCTTTCTAGGAGGTCGTTGCAGATGAAAGGAACAGTGGCTATCTAGTTTTTTTTTTTTTTTTTTTTTTGTCTTTTTGAGACAGGGTCTCACTATGCAGTTCAGGCTGTCCTTAAGCTCACTTTGTAGCTCAGGCTGGTCTTGAACTCACAACAATCCTCCTGCCTCAGCCTCCCGAGTGCTGGGATTACAGGCGTGCGCCACCACGCCCGGCTGCTATCTAGTTTTATAATTTAAATTGTGTACTTTTTTTGGGAACAAGAATGAAGTAATTGGGATATTATGGGCAGGAGTATTCTTATGGTAAAATATCAGAACTCTGCTCCCAGACATGTGCCTAACCCTATTTTGAGGGAGAAAAAGAAAAATGTGTAAGCATAATATTCCAATCTACAGTAGAATAAAGCCACGAAACAGGAAAAAATAACAACAGGAAAGAGACTCGGCATAAGCATTTGAGGGTAATAAATATGACAGCAATTGAAAAGATGAACAGTTCATGTTGTTTATGATTACAGAACAATTATTCCTCTAAGTGCAAAGGCTATCCAATAAGTCATATCTGGGTTGATTTGTTAGCAAGGTACTTTCACTGGATAATAAATTAGAATGTAATTAAAGTGCATTCTGTCTGTTTATCATGGACTAAGATGGCATGGACTACTATAATTCTCAATTATCTGCATGAACACACAACATGACAGCATGGAGAATAAAACTTCTAGCAAAAGGCAACAAATATCTTAGAATTACACTAACGCTGCTAGATTTCTTCTCTAGCCCTTTTAGAAAATCGTTTCCAATTTTGACAAACTGTGTAATTGGAACTCGGTTAATTTGATATTCGCTTTGGCACAATAAGTCATATAGTTCCACATTTATAAATCCCCAAACTTCTTAGCTTGTCAGTAATTTGCTAAGAGCAGTTACTAAGTTACAAAAGCAGAAAAAGAAAATAGAACAATTTTCTGTGAATCCTTGTTAAATGAAAAATTTTGATGTGGAGAAAATATAAAAATCATAAAACATAGCATATTAATATTTAAAATTTAAAACTTGTCTTTTTAAAAAGTACCTATGTAGGGTCTGGGAAGATAGCTCAGTAGAGTAAGTGTTTGTCTGGCAAGCACAAGGTCCTGAGTTCAATCCCCAGTACCACAAAAAAAAAAAGTACTTGTAGCATATTAGACAATAACTTCATTACATAGAGATCTCATAAGTATTAATTATAAAACTGGGATCACTACGGTCATCCACTAGGAAAATAATTATTGAATTTTTGATATAATTCGGGTATAAAAAATAAGATAAGTAAGCAGCTACACTCTTAATTCACTGATAAGAGATATCTGCTAAAATAATATCTGTAAATACAATATCATGTATGCACCTGGTACAATACCAAAACATTATGAAAACAGTTTGCAATGTATTAATTTATCGAATCTGTATTGTTAAGGGGTCTTGAAACTGTCTGATTGACATTTGTAGTTCAATAAAATAAAATAAAATAAAAAACTAGGATCACAAAAAACAAATAAAACAGAGAAACCAAACAACACAATATTCAGTATTTTATTTAATAGGATAATTTTTTAGCCTATTTAAGTCAGAGCATTGGTATTTACTTGTCTTTAATCTCTGTTTTAATGATAATGACCTTCACTGTCAATTACCTTCACTCAAGGCTCCATCACCCTTCCATCTGCTCATTACCTCTCTTCTGGCTCTGACCCCTTGCCTCCCTTGCATAAGGGGCACTGTCCTTACAGTGGGCCCCCTCCAAATATTTCAGTCAAAACCCTTCATCTCCTTTGTTGCCATGTAAAGTAGCATAGGGATTTGGACACAGGCCTCTTTGAGAGCCAGTTCTCCAACCTCCCACACCACCTTAACACAGTGATTATTACTTTGGCATTTACTTTCCTAATCTTTTGCAATATGTGCAATTTTTACTTGAATATAATTATTGTATACAATTTTCTGTCCAATAAATAATAATGAACAATATTGGCAAAGACATAGTGACACTGCACTCTCATACTCTGCTGATCGCGTTTTTAAGTTGGTTAGAACGCTTCAAAAATCCAATCCGCTAATTTGAATTAAACATTATGAAAAGGTTTATAATTTCAGCTCATTACTCCCACATCATGAAATTTATCTAATAAAAACACTTTGCATAATAAGGGATCTACAAAGTGTGGTACAGGGTTAGAGGATAAACCCTGAGGGTACCTGACTGACCTAATCTGATACAAAAGTTACATTTTTTGTTATATAGGTCTTGCTTTAACTCGGTCTTAACCAACCAGCAGTAAAGTATAAAAATGGAAGTATATAAAGTCATATTAATATACTGAGCTGTGAATGGCTCAAGTCAACAACTTCTATGGATAACCCGCTTGTATTGTGGATTGCTAATCTGGGGATTGTTTTATTAAAAAATAATAATAATAATAAATTAAATTATATTTAAAAAAAAATACTTAGCATAGCCTGACCTGTCAGTAGTAAGAGTCTTTAACATACAAACCCAAGAAAATAAAGTCATGTGTAATATAAAATACAGGTGACACAATCATGGAAGCAATATTATATAGCTACTTAAAATGATGGCTAAGAAAACTGCACAGAAAAAAGACAGAAAATTGTATACAATAATTATATTCAAGTAAAAATTGCACATATTGCAAAAGATTAGGAAAGAAAATGCCAAAGTAATAATCACTGTGTTAAGGTGGTGTGGGAGGTTGGAGAACTGGCTCTCAAAGAGGCCTGTGTCCAAATCCCTATGCTACTTTACATGGCAACAAAGGAGATGAAGGGTTTTGACTGAAATACTTGGAGGGGGCCCACTGTAAGGACAGTGCCCCTTATGCAAGGGAGGCAAGGGGTCAGAGCCAGAAGAGAGGTGATGACAGAGTAGACGGAAGGTAATGGAGCCTCAAGTGAAGGTAGCTGGAAAAGGACAAGAACAATTCCCCTCAGGCCCAGAAGGGATGTGGATCTGCCAACCTTGCTTTTAATCCCCAAAGCTTCATTTCTGGCTTCTTACTCCCAAAAATCAAGACAATAGACTTCTAATGCATTAGTGTTGAAGCCACTAAAACTAAATTTATGATAATCTGTTGTAGCAGCAACAGAAACAAATACAGATAGCTACCCTTTTAAAATTTTCTGTAATATTCCACATTATTTTCCACTGATACATTCTAACTTACAAATTTAACTAAAATCTCCTAAGATTCTAGATGAAAACACTTTTCTACAGTAGTTCTCTGCCCTAGCTGTAAATTAGTATCAAGTAGTTAGCTGAGAGAGGGAGAGAGACAAAGAGGGAAAAACAGATCAAAGACAAGTAAATACCAATGCCCTGCCTTCTCTCCATCCTCCAAGACTCTGATTTAATTATTTTAGGTTCAAGTATCAGTTTTTAAAAGCATCACCTGCTAGCACATAGCTAAGGTTGAGAACCTTAAGTTTCCCTAACCAAAGCAGAAATGTAAATTAACCTAAAATCACAATTATTTTTAAATTCTACAAATAAAAATAACTAGTGACAAGACAGGATGTATTACCTTAAATGTAGGGCTCAAAATTGTCTCCTACTTTAACTGGCACTTTGTCAAAAGAAAACATAAAATCACTTACTCTACTTCCCCAATGTTTCTCATTCAGAATTCAAAAGACTTCAGTTTTCTAAGAATTGAATTCTTACTAGCAGTTACCTGAAGGATCTGCACTGAAATTATAGTAGTTCATAAGAATAACTGTACTTCTTTTACTTTTCTACAACTGACTTTATTACAAAACTAATGTTTATGTAAGATAGTCTTGGAATTTTTACAGTAAATTTTTGAAATGGCACAGATAATCCAAGAGAAAAGCTAAATTTGAGTGAAATTTCTGAAATAAAGGGGGTTGTAGCATATTTTCTATTTCCCAGGTATCCTATACTTACATAAAAAATTGTACATATTTTAGTATATCTGTACATTGAGCAAATGTACAAGTTAAAATTTTCAAATGTGACATCCTGAATTATAATACAAGAACTGACAATTGCATGCATCTCTTAGTCAATTCATAGCATTACCTCATATTCTTTCAGCAGCAAAATCCACATATTAAAGATACTGTTATCAACCAAGTGTGTCCAAAGACTGATCTCCATAGCAACTGTAACTCTGCCACATGTAGTGTGTAAGGCATCAGAGTTAACACCACATGCACACAAAGCATTGGTATTATGTAAGCTGAGACTGTGGTTGCTGTAGAAACCTAAACCTAAGTCCCTGACAGCAGTGGAGAAAATGAAAGCAAAAGAGTCCTTGAGAACTTAGCCATTTGCTCCTTAGCTTTCAAGCAGAGTGGCCCCATCCTAAACCTTCTATACTACCCTTGCATTGACAGCTCTAGAGAAAGACTTCCTACAGAGTGATTTAAAATTATGTCAAGTCTTTGTTTACCATTAGAAACTGCTTCACAGTCCCTAAAAATTCTCCTTCCTATCTGCTGCTAAATTGGATGCTTAGAACTCACTCCAACAAAGTACTGTCACCTTCACCTAGCCTTAGCCAGTCAGCCTCACAGACAAGCAAGCCGGAAAAGTACCAACCTTATGCTGATACATAAAAATTATACATATTTATGGGATACTGTGGATGTATCAACACATGTAGATGTTGTATAATATTCAAACCAGAATGTTTCTTATCTGAGATTTACCATTTATGGTGAAAACAATCAAATATATATTTATTTATTTATTTATCTATTTATAGTGACCCTACTGTGCAGAACACCAGAATTTCTTTCTTCTAAAAATGACTTAGTACCCACTAAAGAATCCTTTGCCATTTCTCCTTCCCTGATATATTCCTTCTAGCCTATTCTCAACGTCTACAAAATCAACTGTTTAGATTTCATAGATTACATGGCACTTTTCTTGCTGTGCCTGGTTTATTCCATTTAGTATAATGTCTTTCATTCCACCCACATGGCTGGTAGGATTTCAACCTTTTTCTGGCTGAATAGCATCCCATTGTGCATATAGCCATAAGGTGGCATATAGACACATTTTATCTACTTATCAAGTGATGGACACTTACATTGCTTCAATTTCTTGGCAATTAAGAATAGTAATACAATAAACATGAGTGGATTAATGTATTTTTGATAGACTGCCTTCATTTCCTTTGGCTACACACACAATAGTGGAATTGCCAGATCATATGGTTGTTCTATTTTAGGGTTTTCAACAATAGCTGTAATAATTTACATTCCTACCAATAGTATGCAAGAGTTCCCTTTCTCTTCATGTCCACACCAGCACTTGCTTTGTCTCTTTTATTAAACCTATTAAGTACAGGGTCTACATGGTCTCACTACACAGATTGGACTTACAGTGATCTTTCCTGTTGTTTAGCCTCCCAAGTGCTGGGATTACAGTGGTGCACCATCACACCCAGTCTCAATCACCACGCCCAGTTTCAATGGCCATTTCAGTGAGGGCCGAGGTGGGGCCAGCAAGACAGGCTGGGGAATGGAACCCCTGGCCCCTTTGTCTGCCTAAGCAGATGCTTTAATCTGCTGAACTAGCTGGCTGGCCCTTTGCTTTGTCCTTTTAATAACAGCCACTCTAACTGAAATAAGGTAATGTCTCATCATAGTTGTAGTTGCATTGTTCAGGTCATTAACAATGTTGATTTTTTTCACTGACTTCTTGGCCCTTTTGTCTGTCTTCCTTGGATTTTTAGATCTATTGCCCATTTTAGAAATTTATATGGGGGACTGCTATAAAATTGGAGTTCCTTCTACATACTGGTTATTTACTCTTTTCAGATACATATTTTACAGTTTTCCTACTCTAAAGGTTATCTCTTTACTCATTTCCTTTGCTGTGTAGAAGCTTTTTAGTTTGATGAAGTTCCATTGTCTACTTTTGCTTTTGTTTCCTATGGTTTGGGTCTTTGTTTGTTTGTTTTTTGTGTGGGTGGTACCAGGGGTCAAACTTAGCGCTTTGCATTTGCCAGACAGGTGCTTATGCTGCTGTGTAATATCCCCAGCCCAACACCACTTATTAAAATGGCTGTCTTTCTCCAAAGCATGTTCTTAAGGCCATTTATTGAGGGTCTCAAATCTGTCCCATTGACCCATATGTTCAGTTTTTATGCCAGAGCCATGCCGTTTTAATCACTATAGCTTTGAATACTGTAATGGTTAACTTATTAATAACCATATTGAGTTACTTTCCACTTATATAAAAGATGAACCAGAAAAAGCATAAAAAACATAATACCAACAAATGATGTCTTTCTTAATGTGATCTGAAAAAAAAAAAAAAAAACAGAATTACTTTAGTTCTTAGAATAAGAAAGAAAGGCATATAGAAAATCTGTTCCTTAACATCAAATTCTTTTAACAGCTGAGACAGATGTTAGTTACCAAGCCTTATCATTTAGTTGAAAGTTCAAGTTTCTCTAGTAAAGGCACATGGCTTCTTTTTATTTCTTTCCTCAGTTAAACTGCTCAAAATGTCTGTTTAATAACAAAATACGACTGCTTTGGTCTGAATATCTTGGATTGTATATCTTTCCTACTTCCGGCATTTTCCAACTTGTTTTTGTTTTATGGGCTGAAGTAAGGGGAATTACAACCTGTATATCATCAATACTGCCCTTGGGCTCACTAAGGTAAAAGTTCTTTTGCATGATTAATGGTGATCAAAATCAAGATGATACTAACTGCTCATCCTGACTTCCACACATGCCTTTTTAATGAGGGGAAACAGCAGAACACTTCTTCCTATTTTTCTGTCTTTCCAAATTCTACCGATTTTTCAAGTAGCTTCTTAAAATTCCTCTTGTGCCCTTGGTTTAGCTCACCTACAGTGGTCTACCTTGAACGGTAATGTTTAACTCACTTGGTAACTACTAAAACTTATGATTGCTTCTATCCGGTACATTTAAGGCTTCATGTATTTGTATTATTTATATCCAAATGCCCACCCCAAGCCACATGTGCTTAATGGCAGGGCTTTGGGGAGGTGACTGGGTCATGGGGACATAACAAGGATCAGTGGATTAGTAGCTTAGGTCACTGATGAGCTAATAGCTAAATACAATGTTGGGAGGTAAACACTTGTTGAAGGAGGTGGGTCTCTGGGCACATGGTCCAGAAAGGCCCACACCTTCCCATGCTAACTCTCTACTCCCTGGTATAAGCAGTTCTCTGCTAAGCATCTCTACTACGTCAACTTGTCTTGAGCTATCTGACTTTGGACTGAAACCTCTACAAACTGTGAAGCAAAATAAATCTCTCTTCCTTTAAGTTGATGGTGCCAAGTATTGTCTCTTTTTTTTGGGGGGGGTGGTAATTTTTTTAATAAGGTGAAATTCACATAACACAAACCATTTTAAAATGAACAATTCAATGCCATTTAGTACATTCAAAGTATGCAACCACAACCTCTACCTGATTGTCATTTTACAACCCCCAAAAGAAACCCAGTACTGGTAGGACAATTTTAAGGGTACAAGCAAGGATTTCATGTCCTATCACCAGTAACACAAACATGACAAAGTTGTAACGGAAGAAAGGGGTTAAGAATCAAGGCCCCAGGGCTGGGGAGATGGCTCAGTGGAATACGTGCTTCCCTAGCAAGTGCAAGGGCCTGAGTTCAATCCCCGGTTCTGCAGAAAAAGAAAAAAAAAAAAGGAAAATAAATAAATAAATAAAAAGAATCAAGGCCTGGAGGCCCTTTGGGACATCCTCAAATAGGCTATAAAACATCCTGGATACTATTCTTTATTTTTACAATATATTGAGAGTATTGTCTCTCTTGATAAGAATTAAGGCAACTACCTCCAGTTTCCTTATGAATACTCCAAGTTCTATTTCAAAAAAAATTTTTTGCAGTACCAGGGATAGAACTCAGACCTTGTACTTGCCAGGCAAGCAATTATTCCACTGAGCTATCTCCCTGGCCCCCAGAAATCTTTTTTACTGCACTACATCCCTAACTGTGCTTTAATACAACACTGAGGTCAGTAAACATCTGACTTGCTGCAAAACAGATACTCCTTTTAATTACATTCTTAACTGATATCAAACTTAGCTATTATTCTTCTCTTATCCAACAAGAACAAAACAGAGGAGAGACTAAAGTTAAAGACCTTGGTGCATTGCTTACTCTTCATCTCCCTGAAGAAAAACTTGTTAAAACATGTGAGAAGAGAATAAAAAGAAATTTATTCCTTTCACACACATCTTTCAAACTAAAACCACCATGATTTATGCAAAACTTGGTTATTATACCAGAGGAGGTTCTGGGGGAAAGGCTTAGGGAATGAAACTTTGTGGGCTACTGAGACTGCTTTTTTCTTAAGGCTTATGAATAACTCAACTCTATCAGTCTTGGTCCCTGATACACCCAAACTCTATATTCATGATCTGAACCTTTATGAATTCTAAGACATTTTTAACAACCATATGAATCTTACCTGTTTAAAGGCATTTTTCAGTGCCAGAAAGAGCTTTATGATTAAGGACCCATTCTTTTAAACCTGGTTATACTGCCTAAATAACTCCAGATGTTGTGCTTTTGGTTTCTGGTTAACCAGTGCAAGATAGCAGAAATCAAAATGAGAACCTCTCTATTAGAAATGTTTGCCACTCCATCCTAAATAAGGCCTTTCTTGTATTTCTGCTTAGAGGTCCCAGAATTTAAACTTATCACACTCATGTAAGTGCCAAAATATGAAGATTTCTATAAGATTGTTATTTTAAAAAATGATCTGTCGACAGCTTGCATCCAAATTATTTTTACAAATTACAATCATATGATTCAGGAATCATATTCCCCATTTGTGATGAATTTGCCAAAAGTACAAAGCACTATTTAGAGACTGCTGTTTTCGATAAATTTGAAATGTCAATTTTCTCATTTTTTTTGTAAAAGTTGTGCACCTGCTAATCAGAATTAGCTCTCAAATTCTATCTATAACTTAAAACTAGCTTATTTCTCTACTAAACTAGATATAGTCAATATTTTCTGAAACATTTGGTTTACTGCAAAGACTCAGAAGGAATTTTATGTTGTGTTTCCCTATCCCTTCAAGGTATATGGAAACTGCATTGAAGATTTCAAACTAAAATGAGAAAGCATTTCATTCTTAGCAACTATTATTACTCAAAAAGTTTACCAAGCTAATTTAAACCCACCCACTATAATTTACATGCAATTTCTCTTTGTCTTTAAAAGCTGATCTCTATCTTCACTGAATAAAGAATATGTAACATGAACACCATAATCTAATTAAGGCAAAGGTCAGGAAAAGGGTAAGAACTTCTGTTCATGAAAGGCTTTACTTCACTCATTTCAACTCTATTAGTATTTATTGATGACTTTCTATGTCAAGTATATGTTGAGCAATAAGATATAAAGAGAAATCACCTTTCTCAAAAACTTCACAGTCAAGGGGCTGGGGAGATGACTCAGTAGAATAAGTGCTTCCCGGACAAGCACAAGGGTCTGAGTTCAACCCCCAGCTCTGCCCCCCCCAAAAAAAAAATAATTTCACAGCCTTGAAAACACATACTAAGGTTAGCAGTCTTGCCCAGGCTCAGGTAATCCATGAAGCAGCCAGCTGTAATAGAAGCAGTTCCAATCATGACCTACAGAACTCATGCCCAAACGCACTTATGGTGTGACGACAGCAGATGGAGGCCACAGGAAATGTAATGTCACTGCTTTTTTTTGGAAGGATGAGCAATTTAACCTGGAGAAATCAAGGAATGTTTAGCAAAAGCAGTAACACTTGAGTTG
This sequence comes from Ctenomys sociabilis, assembly GCA_004027165.1. Lineage (NCBI taxonomy): Eukaryota > Metazoa > Chordata > Mammalia > Rodentia > Ctenomyidae > Ctenomys > Ctenomys sociabilis. Next base: position 40,879 of record PVKA01001995.1, on the reverse strand, counting down.
AGTCCCAGTGGGTAAACAGAGCTTACCAAGTGTGTATGTAGATGGCTTAGTATTTCCCACAGCAGCCTCAGCTAGAAAGTGAGAAGACAGAAAACCAGTAAAGAGGAAGGAAGGAACCCATTCATATACCAAACTGTATATCCACAGAACAAGAGAAACTCTTGAAATGTCACATAGCTCCACACCACAAAAGAAAATCGAGCTATCTGTAGGAAATTTCACCAAACTGACACTCAGCGCAACTGCAGGATTTCAAGACACCTTGCTTTTAATGCATATTCCCATCTCTAAGCAATCTCTTAGGCCCTTATTAGACATTTAAGTGCCTGCATGGTTCCAGGAGCCCCAGTAGGTCCTGAAGCAGCTGCCAATTTAGTCTTAAAGAATCTACCAAATTCCAAACCAGGGTAGAGGCATATGCTTGTAATCTCAGCACTCAGGAAGCTGAGACAGGAGGATCATAAGGAGTTTGAGACCAATGAGTTCAAGGTCGACCTGAACTGCATAGGGAGATCCTGTCTCAAAAAGACAAAAAAAAAAAAAAAAAAAAACTCTACCAAATTCCAAAAGACTGACTGACCTACTATCCTCAGTTTTCCTTCACTCTAGGCAAGGTTAAGAAAAGAAGACTTAGTGGTGATACCTTATTCTACTATTACTAAAAAGACTTGACAATTTACAAAACCTTATGATGTATTATTCTTGCCCATCCAAGAGATCCTACTCCCTATTTTTTATTTTACCTATTCTAACAACCAATTGCTATTTTGAACTCCCTTTTTTATATTAAACCATTTTAACTTCCAAAGTTCAAAACTATAATCCAGGGCCAGATGCTAACCAATACCCTTTTCTTCAACTTCATAACTTGCTAGTCAATATTATTTTGCTTAAAATTCATTAATCAAAACATAATCAGCTCTACTACAATATTAATCTGTATTTTGCTTCCAAAAAAATTACTGTGTTTTACCAAGGATACTTCTTTCCTTTAGTAATAGGAAAGGATATTTCCTCCTTACGAAGGAGGAAAGAAAACTATATTGGGCCTTAATCACCTAATTCCTTCATACAATGAATCTCACAATAAGATAAAGCATTATTATTCCATAAAACAGGTATTATTCTGAATGGCTAACTTTTCCCAATAGTAGTTAGTAAATAACATAAGCCAGGTGTGATGCCAGATCTATCTACTTCCAAAATATGTTCTTGCCACTATACTCCCAATTTTGAACTACTATAATGGTTCTTAAAACTACCCTCAAGGGTTTTTAAAATCATCCTCAAGGAAATCTAGGAAAAGAGGGTAAAGATGACTAACTTTTGATCACAGAAAAACAACTTTCAGGCAAATAATCCCAGCTATGTGAATTACGCACTTTGTTCAACATTTCAAACATGTTGTTACAATCCTGTGACACAGGAAGAAATCAGTATCATCTCTTTTAAAGATGAGGAAACAAGGCTCCAGAAATTCTGAAGTTGACATAACTAGTAAACAGCATTAGCTTAAAATTCAGGTATTAGTAGACCCAAAAACCCATCTTCTTATCTCTAACATCATATAGTGCTACCTCTTACATTGCAGTGTTCTTTATTTTTTCACCATAATTTGATTAAGTAAAATTAGAGGGCTGGCCAGATAGCTCAGCAGATTAAAGTACCTGCTTAGACAGATCCAGGGACTGGAGTTTGATCCCCCAGGGTGCCTGCTTGAGACAGTGATTGAGACTGGGTCTGGTACACACCTGTAACCCCTGTGCTTGGGAGACTGAAAAACAGTGATTGAGACTGGGCATGGTACACGCCTGTAATCCCAGTGCTTGGGAGGCTAAAAAAACGGGAGAATCACTATGAGTCCATTCTGTGAAGTAAGACCCTATAGATCCTGTACATTAAAAAAATAATAAAAAATAAAATTAGTTAGAATTTCAAGTTAAAATTAAAATCAGTCCACATTTCCAAACTCACTACCAAATGAAAGTGGTGGAACCAGCAAACAAGTAGAAATATAGTATCTACTAGGAATTTAAAAGCCATTTTTCATCTGATAATACACACAGATAATCAGAAATATAACATGACATACAGAAATTAAATCATCAGGATCCTAAAATTGTCCTCTCTGGAACAAGAGAAATTACTCAGACAATTCAACAAAAAACTCACTACTCTAGCAAACATTCAAAAAAAAAAAGCATTTAACTCATCCCATGAAATAGTAAAATGACCCAGAATGAAAATGCTGAACCTATATTTTTCCTAGGTTTACCAGGTATATTTTGAAGTATTGTGAAGTTAGGTTAAAATGCTGGGTCAATGCCAGCAACTTTTAGATGTACATTTCTATAGTTCCTTTATCTACTCAGAAAGTTATAATCATAGCCATGTCATGACTCATTTTAAACATGGTTACTACAGAATAAAAAGGTCAGAAAACAAGATTTTAAAATAAACTGTGCAAACTTTTAATAAAAATTATGCCTTTACTATAGCATTAGTTCTGTGAAACTTCAACATGCAATTGTATACAAGGAATAGCCTACAAAGGGTCTCATGGAACTGCACCTTTAGCAGTCAGTGCTATGACAGAAGACATCAAGACACAAGATTGCCACTTTTGGCAGCCACTTTCTGAACCATAACCAGGCCAGACTCACTGGCAGAAATACCAGCACTTTCACTTAAGAAGGTAACAACCATGAACGATGGTATGTCTCTGTGTGTACAAGTCCCACCAACCCATATCCTGTGTTTCAGCCTGGCAAACCACCAAGCAGAAGGCATATTTCCTGAGAAGATCTGAACTAGCATCACTGCACCTCTCTTCTCTCCTATTTCCTCCTCCCAGGGTGCTAAAGGGGCACCTAGCACATGGTAATTCCTACCCTGGAACCTTAAATCGTGACTTAACTCAGAATAAAAACTTTCCCGAAGATTAAAATAAGAAATACTGCCAGGCATGGTGGTGCATGCCTGTAATCTCAGCACTCAAGTGGATGAGACAAGAGAATTGACTCAAATCTGAGGTTAGACTGGACTACATAGTGACATTAAGGCCAGCCTAAACCACACAGCAAGACTCTGTCTCAAAAAAGGAAAGAAAGAGCTTAAAGTTAGAAATCTCAATACAGACCATTTATGACATTTTTATTTAAGAATAAAGTAAATTTTACTTGATATTTAATAACTTAACAGAAATCACCTGTCACAAAGCCCCTGTAACTATTAAACACTGTCAAGAGCACAGTGTGTTTATGCAAATTAACCCTGTTTGAAAGGCTTTAAAACATTACTTCTATGTTTTAGGAATATAACTTTTTTTTTTTTTTTTTTTGGAAACAAGTTTAGGCTAGCCTCAAACTCCCAGTGATCCTCCTGCCTCAGCCTCCTGGAGTGCTGGGATTATAGGCATGGATCACCATGCCTGGCTAACAATATTTATTTTGAGCTCTCTGTAGGCTCACAATACTGGAAATAACAACAATTCAGTATGCTTTAAAAAAAAAAAAAAAATCTCTGTAGCAACTGAAGTAACATTCCAAGGAAATTCCAGGAGAATAGTAATTTTTAAAGCTATTTTTAAATATTTGTTAAAACGAAGTTTCAGTATATGAAAATAGAAAAAAAAATGAAGGGCTGTGAAGAGCCATTGGTGAGTCAGAGGAAGAAAAGCAAATACAGCTGCACTGCATTAACAACAGATTTGTATCTCGTACTTTTGATAAGTATTAAATCAAAGGGCTGGGGGAGATAGCTCAGTGGCATAACCACTTGCCTGGCAAGTGCAAGGTCCCGAGTTCAATCCCCAGTACCACACACACACACAAAAAGCTCTAATTATTAAATCAGAAACAACTATCTGGAGGATTGAAATCTAGCACTTATTTTTAAAACCTACTCTAGGGTAGCTTTTTTTTAGAGAAAACAATCATTGAACTTTTCTTCAAACCACCAACATAGGTATTTTGTTCTAACTAATGGGCCTCTAAGGTGTTTTTGGAAAAGAAAACCTTAGGACAATCATATAATACAGTATTGACCTACAGTAGTTGAAAACAGTAATAATGAGCAGGACGAGAAGATGTGTCTGAATTGTAATTCAAGAATTAAGTAGCGTATTAACAGCACTTAAAAGTATAAACTGAAAACAGAACTTACTCATATGGCAGTAATCTATCACATCAAATGAAATGCAATTGTATTCCCAGTATGAGACTGTTGCTGACTGCCTCAGCTCAGATCTTTGAGAACAGGGTATGACTATGGCAAGAATCCATTTTCTTAACTCATTCGTTTATTCAAATTTATGAAACTTATTTATACTAGATCTTATTGGGTCCAGCAGAGTCTTCCTTTGACAGAAACAGATTGGTAAAGGGTACATCACAATCATTACTAGTCATTTCAGCAGCTCTTATTTCTAGAGCTATGGGTTTTGTGCTACTGAATGAACTAAATTTAGAAAGCAATGGGAGAACCCAGAGAAAAGCCAAGTCCAGGTGGTATCATTTAACTGCCAGACACCCTATAGCAAAGTGATTCTACCAGATAGCATGGTGGGTATGAGATTTTAGTATCTCAGACTGTGTTGTAAACTATAGAAATCCCTATCAAGGACTCAAATCAACAAGCAACCCACTAAGATCTGTTTTGACTTAAATAACCAAAACAAATAAACTCCAGGTCTCCAGGTGAACGTGAGACACTAGTAACTAGAGAATCATGAATGCTTTCTCAAACATAAGAACCCTGACTGAAATTCCTTGAAAAAGCAGAGGCCGTGTATTTTGGAAGGTCTTTTTCCCAGAAGAATCTCTGGCCATTTACCCAGGCAATCACAAACTGGCAAAAAGAAAACACTCCACCTTCTTCATGGTTATTACATACTGGCTTTATATTAATACTACTTTTTAGGAATTTAGTTTCTAATTTTTAGGAACTAAATTAGGAATTTAAGCCCCATGCCTATAATCCCAAGCACTCAGGGGGAATCACTGCAAGTTCAAAGCCACCCTGGAATACTCAGTTCAACACCTGCCTGAACTACATAGGGAAACCGTGTCTCAAAAAAAAAAAAAAAAAAAAAAAAAAAGAATTTCAGAGGTTCATTTAGTTATGTATGGAAGTGGAGTTCCAATTCACCCTTCTTCTCATTATGAAAACCAGCTATCCTAGTTTTCAGGCATTCCACAATGTTGCCAGAATCCACAGTGGTTTAATAACTCACAAAGAAGGACATTATGGTAAAAAGTCCAAAACTGGATGTAATCAAATTCTCTTGGGGCTGGGGAAATGGTTCAGTGGAATAAACACTTTCCTGACAAATGCAAAGGCCTGAGTTCAATCCCCAGTTCCACACACACACATAAAAAAAATCTCTTGAGCATGGTAGCGCGGACATCAGGAACTCATGGCCTTTGTCCTTGGCCAAACCTACTGGGCACACAAAACAGCAACAGACAAAGTCTCACCTGGACAGAGGTAGAAGTCCTGGAAGAAACTAATGGGAAACAGGGAAGAGAGAAGGCTCCAGAACGACCATGGACAAGAGGAAGAACTGTGGCGATCAGATCATGGACAGGTAGCTTTTTGGGGTGGGGCTGGTGTTTTTAGGCAGTCTGGCTGAGTAGTCTGGGCTGGCCTCAAACTCATGGAAATCCTCCTGCCTCAGCCTCAAGTGCTGGGACTACTGAAAGGTTCTTTAAGAAGACAAACTACATACATGATAGGATGGGAGGAATATCTTTTTTTTTTTTTTTGTCTTTTTGAGACAGGGTCTCACTATGCAGTTCAGGCTGGCCTTAAGCTCACTTTGTAGCTCAGGCTGGTCTCGAACTCACAACAATCCTCCTGCCTCAGCCTCCCGAGTGCTGGGATTACAGGCATGCGCCACCATGCCCGGCTGGGAGGAATATCTTTACCTCCATCTGCTTAAGGTCCCAGCTGAGGGGTTGAGAATTAAACAGATATAAACAGGAAAAGCAGACATAGGACCATAACTCTTACATGTCTCAGGGGCCTCAGGGTCAGAAGTGAAGACCTAAAGATGAAACAAAGCCTTGATTGGACAGAATTTTGTGGCCCACAGGAGAGATGGCAGTGGAAGCCATCCTCCTGGACCTGCTGTCTCCTGAGGGCCTGTGCCTGAGGAATCCTCAGGTTGGTTGGTTGCCTCCTGTTCCAACTGCAATTACTGGATTCCTACTGACTTTCTAGAAACTTCTATACAAAAAGAATTTTCTCTATAAAAATGTGTTTGTGTCTGCTGACACAGTCAGAGCTCTGCATAGCTCTACAGCTTGCTTCCTCCATCAAATGGAGATTTGAAGCCTGCCCCCTCCACTCCCATGCTCTCTCTAATGGCCACACAGGACACTATTGGCATAGTGTAGTCCCATCAGAGTAACATCATTGTCTCCAAGGCTCCTGCTGTAACAGCATAGTGTTCTCTTATACACACAAAGCAGCAGCTTTCCAAAGAGCAGCTTCTGGACTTAAGTCATTTGTATGGCAACTGGTATTTATGAGCTATGATGCTGTAGAATCCTTAGGTCAGAGAGACCTAGGGCAAGATAGGAGAGCTTCAGGTACACAGCTGGCTCAGGGGCGACTTCTGTCCAAAGCGGCTGAGTGAGCCCTAAAGGAAAGGCTCTAGTTTTTAATCCATTTGGTCTTTCTCATGAAGAGACCCTGGGGAAAGGAGACAAGTGAGGACAGAAGCAAACAAAGCATTAATCACTTAACTTGAGAGAAGACAGCCTTAAGCATCTTTGAAGAACAGACTGACAGAAACTTCACTTACAGCTCATAGTTGCCAGACCTATACCAGAACAAGGAATTATAGATATCGGGCAGGGCATGGTTCGAGGTTGGGGGAGGAGGGTTGTTCAAGGCTGGGAAAACTTGTTTTTCTTGTTAAGTCCTGCTTCATGATCTAAAAATATGGCGAATGTTTAAATTAAAAAAAAAAAAAAATCTCAACCAATATTACAACATTTCTAGAGGAAACTATGAAAAAAAAATGTATTGTCTTTGGTACAAGGTCTCACTATGCAGCTTGGACTCATAGTGATGACCTCCTGTTTTCAGACTTCCCAGGACTGGGATTACAGGCGTGTACCACCACGCCAGGATTCAGTGGCTGGTCAGCATGCCTGGGGGCGGGGCTGGTGCAGCTAGCAAGCCTGGGGGCGGGGCTGGCGCGCATGTGGTGTGGGGGATCAACCCCAGTCCCTGCTCTTGCTCAAGCAGGCGCTTAGTCTGCTGAGCTTTCTCACTGGCCCTGAAATGTTGTTAGAAGCGAACAGAATAACAAATTTTGTGGAGGGGGCACTCTTTGCTAGTATACTTGCTTCCCCCACCCCATTTTCTTCCTATAAGGGTAATTTAAAATACGTTTTAACCTACAAGGATTATGGTTTGACTCTATGGGGAAAACAGTGAATACAGGACACCCCGTAAATTGCTTTTTTGTTTTTCGTCTTTCTGTGACAGGGTCTCACTATGTGGCTCAGGCTGGCCTTGAGCTCACTTTGTAGCCCAGGCTGGTTCTGAACTCTCAAGAATCCTCCTGCCTCAGCCTCCTAAGTGCTAATAGTATAGGCACACTCCACCATAACCAGCTTAATCCCATAAGGTTTTGAAACTAGTCTGGCCATTTCAGCAAGCACCTGAAGTGATACTTTCTTTTTGAGACAGAGCTTGCTACTGGACACTAGTAAATACTGAATAGAATATTAAGTGAGTACTGTCTAGCTGTCCATCATTAGTTGTTACCAGATGCATTTAATTCTAAATTCCACCCAATCCAAAAAGGCACTCTGGCTACGGGTCATCAATCCCCCATGAGTGTAGTTCTCCTGAGTGCTCTCACCTTCAATCTGTTTCTGGGTTTATCTGTATACTATGACCTAGCCTGAAAAGAGGCTCTATATGTGGCCATTTCTGGCATATTTAATAAACTGGCTTGTTGCAGTGTGCAATCATGATAGTACAGAAAAAAAGACTGATTACTCAGAGATGAGATTTAGTTTAGCCATCAAGAGATCCCAGAGAGGCCATCTCAACCAAGAATGTCCAACAGTAGGTAGACTCCCAGGAGAAAACCCAAAGTCATAACTCTCTGGCTTGTTTAGAATATCAGTGTAAGTGAAAACAGCAGAAGAAAAGCAGTTTGGACAAGGACCTATCTCAAGGCAAAGCAGTTTGCTTGGGGGAAGGGGAAGGACAATGGCCAGGCACAACATGTTTCACTAATTTAAACTCCTTGTTGTTTAGTCATTCACTCCTCACAGAGCCTGTGTGCTTCTGCCTTACAGTTTTAACAATTCACTCCTTGGCCAAGCCCCCCACACTGGCTGAATGATCACAGTTCAGAAGAAGCATGTCTGCATGATTAGTGACAAGAAATGGATGTTTGGATAAATCTCTTAGAATGAGACAGCACCTGGGAACATCTGTGTTCTCTAGGACTATGAAACTATCCCCACTGAGAAGAAAAAAAATTTAACAAGCAAATGCACATAGTAGCCATTATTGACAGAGTGGGCCATTTTCCTGCTGATCAGCTTAGCACTTGGCTAAGTACTGGTGACAAGAATGGTGGCTACACATGTGCTCAACAAGAGGGACTCCCTCTGACCAAATCTAACTTGAAAGTTTCACTGCTAATTATCCCTGTAATTTACAAACCTCTAGAAAACCCATTTATAGTAACTCCTAAGGATGTCCTCCAATAACCCTTTCATCCTAGAGAAGTTAGTAATTTTTCCTCTGTAGAAGAAACATGTATTCTGTGAGATTTCCCTGTCATGCTGCTAAAGCACAATAAACTGTGGAAATAGCTGCTCACATACTAGCCCATTCAACAATGCCTTAGATTAATAAAAATCATTCCTAACAAAAGACAACTGGCTGGTGACCAAGTATCTCTTTGTTCTTAACATGTATTCTCCCATTTTCCAGAAGTAGTAAGTTCACCCTTTCTATGACAAAAAGGTCAGGCCTCCAGATGAAAGTGTTCACACTCTCAAAAGGCAACTTACAAGCTCAACCAGCACTTTTCCAATTGGGTGCTGACGAAACCAAGAGTAATGGCCTCTCAAAATTTTGTTTCCTATCTCTAAAACTAGGAGCTTCCCCAGTTCGTGTTCTTCCTAGGCCAGAGTAGTTCCTCCTTGCTTAGTTAGTAATCAAAATCAATTTCTTTGCTTGCAACTAAACAATGCTGATATAATTCTATACCTTCTCCCTAAGAGTTCATAAGCCCTAGAGCTTTCAGTCTTAGGTAGCCTCAGCTCTCAACTCTAGCTTTTGTGTCCACCTCCCTTAGGAGTACCTAATTCATGGCTACCTGAATTTTTGGACATTTCTGCATGCCACAAATACTTCAAATTCAAAGATCTAACAAATTTGCTCCTCTCCTCTGCCCATGACTACTCTGCTTACTTCAAATTTGTTCTCTTACTCTCATAATTACCAAGTGCTATCAATCTCACTTCATGAAACTGCCTTGAGTCCATTCTTTCCACCTCATCTGCACCACCACCACCACTACCACCTAAGTTCAGACCATACTTTCATCATCTCCCTAAACTCAAGAACATCTCAATTTTCAATACTTAAGTAATCTCAGACTCTTCTTGATTCATTAGTACCTGCTCCCTGAACACCATCCAAGTATCTTCATTGTACTTGGTAATACTTTGATCCTAATATATATATATATATATATATATATATATATATATATATATATATATATATATATATATATAATGCTTTCTTGAACTATACTGTTTCATACAAGTTTCCCTTACTTGAATCTAAATACTATTGAGGTGGAGAGAGATATGGCTCGGTGCTCTTTGTATCTTGTAAGCACAGAATCTGGCCATTAAGGGACACACTTAAGTAGCTCCTGAAAGAAGAAATGAATCAGTCATTTTGCCATGTATTATTCCGACCCTCAGCTTTTCTTTTTTGTAATTCATAACTTCCACAGCTACCAAAGTCAGCTTTCAAAAAGGTGATTCTGCTCTACTGCTTAACTGTTAGTCTCTGCTGACTCCAGGATAAGATTAAATCTTTCTTTCTTTTTCCAGTATTGGGAATTAAACCCAAGGTCTTTACACAGAGCTTCGGTCCTTTTAAAAATTTATTTTATCGTCTTGCTAAGTTATGTAGACTGGGAATGAACCTTTGATCTTCCTGCTTCAATCTCTAACAGTGCTAAGATTACAAGTCCACATCACCACCACACCTGACCAAGATTAAATCTTGCTAACACAATTGACATTGATCTTGATATGCCCACTTCATTGGATTAAGAAACTCCTATGGGATGGGAGAGACAGCTCAGTGGAATAAGCACTTCCCTGGCAAGTGCAAGGGCCTGAGTTCAATCCTCAGTTCCACGGAAAAAAAAAAAAAAAAAAAAAAAAAGAAACTCCTAGAAGGGGCCCAAGAGATAGCTCAGTAGAATAAGCACTTCCCTGGCAAGCACAAGGGCCTGAGTTCAATCCCCAGTTCCACAAAAAAAAGAAAAAGAAACTCCTAGCACATTACTAACAGCCAATCCTCAGAGTGTCTAGGTGGGCCATGAAGTGTGACCTTGGGTCATACAGATGGCCCTCCCCCATACTTCTCTGTCACTCTTCTGTTCTGCTTCCTGGGCACCATTAACTAAACACCTGTGTTCTACTACACCTTCCCACCATGACATCTGCCTGGGACTCAGCTGATCACAGAAGGAACTCATGAGCAAATAAACTTCTCCACAGAGTCAAAAGATCTAGTTATTAGGGCCGACCAGATAGTTCAGCAGATTAAAGTCTTAGGCAGACACAGGGACCAGGGTTCAATTCCTGGTGTGCCATGCCAGCCCCACCCATAGGGCACACTGAGACTGGGCATGGTAGTGCATGCCTATAATCCCAGCACTTGGGAGACTGAAAACAGGAGGATTAATATGAGTCCAATCTGTGCAGTGAAACCCTGTGAACCCTGTACTAAATACATTTTTTAAAAAAAGATCTGGTTATTATATCTCTGTGATGATCCAGCTAATACAAAATTCCTCAAACTTTAGCCCCAACTATTCCTTTCTTTCATCTTTTAAATCAACTGTTTAGACCACTGAAGTTTTATTTAAACATCTAAGTTGAATAGATGAAGAAATTGCTCTATATTGCCCTTCAGTAATAAAAGTAAAATATAGATGGTTTCATATATTTTGCCCAGTTTTCTATTTGTTTACCATGGAGGCATAAGAGTAGCATCAGTTACTCTATTTTGGCAGAATTTCCAAACTATCCTTTTGCCTCATCTTCCATCCCAAACCATGCTCTCCCTACACCAATTACAAATTTCCAAAGAATGCCAAGCAATTTCTTTTCCTCCTTCTGTCATATTCTTCCTATCCAAAATTACCTAACTCCCATGACACCTAATCTTTGGATATCTTCAATTTCACTAGAGAGATCTTTTTCTTCTTCTCTATCTCTATATCTCTATAGGTGGGTTTTTTGTTTTCTGGTACAGGGGATCAAACTCAGGACCTTACACTTGCCAGGCAAGCGCTTATGCCACTAAGCTATCTCCCCAGTCCCAGCATATTCTTCATAGATGCCACTACATTTCTTTCAAGTTACTTTGACACTGTCAATGTATCACTTCTAATATTACTAATAATAATTGCTATCATTTGGATTTGCTAGATGCTAGATGCTTTTCTAAGCACTGTGTCTATAGTAATTCTTTAAAATTCAAAAAGCCTCATGATTTGGGTACAATTATTACCCTTATTTTATTGGATGAGGAAACTGAGGCTCAGAGAGGCTAAGTAAACCTTCTCATACCACATAGCTTGGTAGTGGTAGCATCACAACATGAATCCAAATGGTCTATTTCTAGAGCTCATGTTCACTATATCATCCCTCATTAATTCCTGAATGACAGTAACTGTGTTTTAAGTTCTTGTTTGTATACCCCATGCCCAGAGCACCTCAAATATTTGCAGAATGAATTAAAATTTATAATTTTCTCCTGGTCATGCAAGAAAAAATTCCTTATAAGTAAGGTAGGTCTTCAGTTAGTAATTACAGAACTGAATCTAGAAAGCTTCTTTCATAAACCTGGAACACACTAAAATTAAATTTCTAATAATAAATTCAAAAGCTCTGAAGAATTTCACCACACAGAAAAGACTAATAAGAGTCTTCAGGAGCCCACATAACTGTTATAAACTCAGGAATAAGAAGAAATCAATGCTCCCTAAGAGAAGAGACTAAATGTCACTTCGTTTTCTATAATTGCACACAAATTAATCCCATCTACTTAAGTCTGCACATCAGGTCAGATTTATGAGTTTGAAAAAATTGTTTTCTGAGTTTTTAGGACTTTACAATTGTAGAAAAGGACTAAATTGTAGGAAACAGATTTGTATTACTAGAAGCAATCAGTCCATCATATCACTGTCCAATGGAGAACAGAGAAAGGCTTTCTTACTTGCCACAGGCAGAACACTGATTTCTAGATAAGACTAGAATTGGCAATACAATACTAAGTTTCACTTAGTCAAACTCTTTTCTTCATTGCTTTAGAAATGCCCAGACTGATGGAGTGATCTGCCTGGGATCTACAAAGATAAAACTAGAAAACAGGCCTCAGGACATCCAGCCCTAGCTTTCTCCCTCAATTTTACATAATATAATTCTGAATGTTTTGAAATAATGAAATAAGCACACACAAGAAGTCACACAAGGGGCTGGGGAGATAGCTCAGTAGAATAAGTGCTTGCCTGATAAGCACAGGGGCCCAAGTTCAATCCCCAGTTCTGCCAATAAAAAAAAAAAATAAGTCACACACAAAAAAGTCACAAACATGTTCTAGGGTCCTACTAGAAATCATAGATCATACAACTACATACCCTTCATTGTGTGTTACTCAATGGTGCTGTCTTTTATTGCTACACTACAATACTAAGACCAAATAACTGACATTGCTACATTAGTGTGAACTAAAGTATAGACTTTACCTCTCAACATTTTTCCAATCTGCACTTACATATAAGTGTGAGTTCCAGGCAGCTTCCTCTCTTGTCTAGATTCTTTCTAGCAACCACTGTCCCAATGACCACTTCACATTGCCACCACACCGCAACACACCTCTTTGGATTTACACTCCTCCTTGCTCCCCACACTGTCTCCAACTCTAGAAACCCCATATATGTTCACACCATCTGGAGTTTGATATCTTAAAAAGAACTGAGACTGACTTTTTAAAAAAGTTGTGGTAAAGCCGGGCGTGGTGGCGCATGCTTGTAATCCCAGCATTCGGGAGGCTGAGGCAGGATTGTTGTGAGTTCGAGACCAGCCTGAGCTACAAAGTGAGCTCAAGGCCAGCCTGAACTGCACAATGAGACCCTGTCTCAAAAAACAAAAAAACAAAACAAAAAAAAAAAGTTGTGGTAAAATATACACACATAAAATTACCATCCTAACTATGTTTTAAGTGTATAGAGTTTTAAGTACATATGTGTTAACTCTATCCACATTAATGAGCAACCAATCACCAGAACTTTTTTTATCTTGCAAAGCTGCAATTCTATACCCACTGAAGAAGTCCTCATTTTCCCTTCCCTCTAATTCCTGCTTAATCTGGATATTCACATTGAACCACACAGTATTTGTCCTTTTTGTGAGTGGCTTATTCATTAACATATATCTTCACTGTTCATCCATACTGGTATGTGGCAGCATCTCATGGTGGCTTTTATCTGCACTGCCCTAATGGCTAATAATGCTGAACATCTTTTCAAAAGCTCACTCAAACTTACATTGATCCTCCTGCCACAGCCTCCTGAATGCCAGGATCACAGGTGTGGACTGCTACCACAGCCAGCTATGATGTGAAAGACTTTTTTTCTTTTTTTGTCTATGATATCCAACTGTTCTATCATTTACTGAAATTATCCTCCTCCACAGAACTGCTTTTTTTCCCTTCTGTTAAAAATCAATTAGGTATATTTATTATGTTGATCTATTTAGGGTTCTTTGTTCTGTTTTGTTGATCTATTTCACTACCAATGCCACACTTTTAATTAACATAGCTATAAAGTAAGGTTTAACAGTAGGCAAAATGGTTTTTCCCTCTTTTTTCCCCACCCCCTCCCAACATGGAACTGTCTATTATAATTCTATTCATGCTGTTCATTTACTTTAGGACACTCTGTCTTATTTTAAAGGGTTCTCTATGCTTAGTAGAAGTACAATATCCTGAGGAAAAAAGAGAGAAAAAAAAAAGATTCACGAGAGGTGGAAAAGTATTACCACCATCCTTAAATATTACTGATACAATTTTTATCCACCTATCCTTCAGCAAAATCTCAACTTCTGCACAAAAGCTTCTTCATCATTCTAGGTTGTATACATTTAAAGTAACTCATTAGCCACAAATCATTTTCTTCTTTCTGCTAGATATGTGTATAGAAATTTTGTGTCAAACAGAATTGTCCAAGCATTAAGAGACAGGTCAGGCTAGGCATGCTGGCACATGCCTGTAATCCCAGTGCTCGGGAGGCTGTAAACAGGAGAATCACTATAAATCTGATCTACTTAGACCCTGTAAACCCTGTACTAAATACAAAAAGAGAGACAGGTCCATGTTTTGGGTTTCTTTATAAGTTTCAATAAACACTGAATCAATTAATTGAGAATTGTTTAGCTAGAGTTTAGAACATGAGATACTAGAAAACCTATAAAAACAAGGGTTAAGCAAGTAACAGGAACACAGAATGTAAAATGTGTCATTTTATGATTGTAGAAGAATTGCCCAAGTATGATTTTCTAAGGTCCTAACAGGGCGCCTTTGTGCTGAGACAGTGAAAAGAGAGTTTTTCTCCCTTAATTATCAATGCTTTGCTGACAAAATTTGAAATTATGGTACACAGTATCTAAAATAATACAGCTGCTTAATGTATGTTTTTATCTCTTCTTTATAATAGCAGTTACCTGATAATTACTAATCAATTGCCTCCTTTGCTAAAACAGAGATATACTAGATCCCTTCCTCAAATGTTTGTTAACTATCCACATGAGCTTAAACAATTTGCAACATGCTATCATAGTAAATGCAATAAAATTAATATAGACTAGCTGTTTCTTATAAAATATAACTCATATGCTATCATAACAACTTTGGTAAATATGCTATTTATTTTGTTCCTTTTCGATTCTTTCACTGTACTGTGTGACTATTAGGCAGGGTAAGCTACAATCAGGAAAGTCTCAAGAGTCATCTGGTGTGCCTTTGATGGCCTCTGAGGGGATGTTCTCCTAGCCTTTACCTGATGTTCTGGCTACCAAGAAGATACTGAGTTGCAATTCTCCAAGCATCAATAAGCTTTTCAGCTCTACCTATTTTACTTCAATGCTTTATTAAAGGGATTGCAATATCACAATGCACTGCTGTAAGCCCATCATTGACAATACCATTCCCACCACATATACAAAAGCCTTGTTCATTAGCAAAAATTAAGAAATCTCATGGTTCTAGCATCCTGAAAACATGGTTACCTAAACCCAAACAATACTCGGTAGAGTATAAATAGGAACAACCACTCTGGAAAAGAATTTAGCATCATCTCCTAAAAGAAAGTTAACTGGGCATGGCATATGCCTATAATACTTGAACTTGGGAGGCTGGAGCAGGAGGTCTGCTGCAAGATCAAGGTTAACCTGAACTACAAAATGAGACCTTGTATAAAAAAAAAGAAACAATTATATTCCTGTATCTATACCCTCAAGACTTGTACACCAAGGGACATACAAACACATTCATAGCAGCATTTTTAATAAAACCAAAAACTCCAAATAATACAAATGCTGACTAAAAGAAGACTGCAATATATTTACAGAGTGGAATTCCATATACCAGTATATTCCATATACTAATGAAATATAATAATATACACAACATAGATAATCTCAGAAACAATGACAAATAAAACAAGTCATATGCAGGCTGGCCAGATAGCCCAGCAGTCTAAAGTGCATGCTTAGATAGGCACAGGGACTAGGGTTCTGCGGAGGACCCATCCAGCAGCTCTCCTTGAAAGAAGAGCGATTGGGACTGTCTCCATTTTGACTGAGCCTGATCCTATTTCCTTGTATTATTATGTAGAGAGCTGGCTAGGACTTCTGTTTATCCTTCAATTGGCCTTAAGCAATGTGTATTGGTCTAGCTGAAGTGATGGTGATGGTCTTTGAAGGTGGCATGCGTGTTTCCCTGATAAACTTGCTGCTCCTTAATGTGAGCCGGGTGGAGACAGGATGGTAGAGCTAATGCTCCGCGCTGTCAGTTGGGATCAAGCCTAGAGAAAGAGGCTATGACTTCCTGGGGCTTGAAAGACTACATCAAAGCTGAAGCACCAGACTTTCCAAAACATTAAACACTATATAATGCGGATCACTTTCTGCATATCCTCTCTGCATATGGCAGAGGTAAATTTAGGCCACCTGCCTAGCTCAGCTCATAGTAGTCACCTAATTCCCCTGATTCTCAGTCAATCCTCCTCAAGCCACTCCCCCACTGAATAAAAACTGGGTGAGGCCCTGGGTAGCTTTCTTAGTTCAGGGAAGCCATCTTCATGGCTGGACCTAGAGCCCCTTGACTCCCCGATGATTAAAAATATAATTTAGTGTCTTCAATTTTCACTGTGGGTTACATGGAAAGTGGTAGATTGGAATCAACTTGATAGGATTCCAATAACATAACCTTGGAATTCCAAATATTGATTTTTTGGACTGAGACGAGGACCTGAAAGAGTTTTCTACAGGGTTCCATCTCTAGCATGCAAAGCTGCACTGGCCCCACCCCCAGGTCACACTGAGACGGTGAAAAGAGACTGGATATGGTGGTGCTCCTGTAATCCTAGCACTTGGCAGGCTGAAAACTGGAGGATAACTACAAGTCTGAGCTGTGTATTGAGTCCTTGCAGACCCTGCACTAAATACATAACAATAAAAAATAAATAAAGATATATGCAGTAAACCACTATATTTGCAAGAAAAAGTGAGCAAATTTTAAATTGTTATTGTTTAGGGAAATACCTACATGATTTAAAAAAAGGAAAAATCAGTATAGGGAAGTCCAGGAGATGAGCTGGGGTGACTTGTGGTAGTAGTATATCTATGACATGTGAGCTGCAAAGGGCTATTTTGTATCCCTGAAAACTCAAAGATTTGTCAGCACTGGGCTAGGGAATACACAAGTTACCTCAACAGGTTAGACAAAGCTATAGTTCTAAAATTAGGTAGTATGGGGGCATTCATTAGTGCCCCTATTAAGCTTTAAACTATACATGTATTGCCAGGCTTGGTGGCATGTTAGTCCAGAGATTTAGGAGGCTGAGGCAAGAGGATCACAAGTTCTCCCCAGCCTGGGCAACTCAGTGACTTAGTGAGATTCTACCTCTAATGAATGAATGAAAACTTCAAAGGGTTGAGGATGTTACTCAGTAGTTATCACTTAGAAATGAATTTCTGGAGAGCATTCTAGCTACAAGACAAATTTAGCCCAAACATAAAACGACAGATCTGATAATTAGGAATGTTAAATAAAATTATTATTGCTACTTGGAAAATTTTATAGAGCCGGGCATGGTGGCGCATGCCTGTAATCCCAGCACTCGGGAGGCTGAGGCAGGAGGATTGTTGGGAGTTCAAGACCAGCCTGAGCTACAAAGTGAGCTTAAGGCCAGCCTGAACTGCATAGTGAGACCCTGTCTCAAAAAGAGGAAAAAAAAAAAAGAAAATTTTATAGTAAGAAAATAACAGGTTCTCTGTTGGAATGAAAATGTTCCACATATTGACTGTTCTAATATCAATATCCTTCTGGTATCACACTACATTTTCACTTAAGAGTTCTGACTATACTGGATGTCCACATCACTACTGTTTTCTGCCTGTGAACACATGATTATATAAAAGGCAAAGTTTAAGCCATGTGTGGTGGTGTGCACCTGTAATACAGCAGTCAGGAGGTCGAGTACCACTGCACATTTGAGGTCAGCTCAGCTACATGGTGCATTTAAAGCCAGCTTGAACTGCAGAGTGAGACCCTGACTTAAAAATAAATAAATAAACTAACAAAAATAAAGACTGACTAGAAAATAGGGGAGGAGGACTCCACCATCCTTCTCGATCCCGCCCACACCCGCCCAGCCCCAGAGACTGGCCTGAGACAATGCAGCCCACTCTGCCATCTTCCTGGATCCTGCCCATGCCACCCAGCCCCAGAGACCAGCCTGGGTCAGCGGCTGACTCCAGCGGCCTCCTGGATCCTGCCCCAAGCTCTCCCAGTGAGTGGGAATTTGCATGACTCACCAGGCTTCCCAGATCAGTGAGCGTGCGGTGAGTCTAAGGGAGAGCCTTTGGCTTTTTCCCACGTGTGCTACCCGGATCCCCACCCCCAAGCCCTCCAAGCCTGTGACCGGCCTGAAACCTCAGGACCGACTCACCAGCACCTCCCCGGATCCCCTGCTCTAAAGCCCACTGAGCGAATGGGAATTTCCCCAACTCCCTGGGCATCAAAGTTTAGTGAGTGTAGAACTCCAGGCCCGCCGTGCCGGAGAGACATTTCCCAGGGATTCCCAGGCCCACCGTGCCAGAGAAACATTTCCCAGCGATTGCCGGTCCCACCCCATGGCCCCAAACCCAGTGCAGCCTGGCCTGTGACTGAGGGCTCCAGGCCCACTGCACTGGAGGGACCTTTCCCAGTCTTCTCAGGTTCCGGTCTGTAAACCCAGACCCAGCATAGGCTG
This sequence comes from Ctenomys sociabilis, assembly GCA_004027165.1. Taxonomy (NCBI): domain Eukaryota; kingdom Metazoa; phylum Chordata; class Mammalia; order Rodentia; family Ctenomyidae; genus Ctenomys; species Ctenomys sociabilis. The sequence continues at coordinate 22,050 of PVKA01001995.1, read as the reverse complement.
GCTGACCCAGTACAGCCTACCCGGTGAATAAGATTATCCACTATCATTTTGGGAGTCCAGCAGACCCACCAAAACCCAGGCCCACCCACCTAGAGAGAGCGACCTGCCTGACACAGGATGGCTGACTCCAGCAATTTTCCAGATCCTCTCCCCAAAGCCAGCCAAGACAGTGGGAATTTTCATTACTTGTTCTGCATCCCAGTTCAGTTCGTGCTCCCCTGAACAGGGAACCAACAGAGGGGAACCACAGGAGCTGCAGCAAAAAGGAACTGAACACAACAGCTAGATCCAGGATAGGCATGCCTGGATAATCTCAAACTTAATAGACTGGCACCCGAATCTCATAACAAACTAAGGTTATAGTTGCACCAAAGCTCTACACCAAAGGTCAAAGGTCAGTGTTACACAAAATGACAAAGACAAGGGGAAAAACACAATCCCAGACCTCGAGTCCACCAGTAAGGGCAGAGGACACTAGCTCGACTGCAATGAATGAATTAACCGATACAGCATTAAAGGAACAGCAGAAAGGTATAGAGGAAATAAAATGAGAAGTAATTCCCCAAATTAAAAAAGAAATAAACAATGCTCACCCAGAACAAGTGCAGAGAGCACTATTCCAGCTGAAATGTATGAATTAACAGCATCTGAAGCAAAGAAACAACAGCAGAAATCATGAGGAACTCAAAGCAGAAATGATTTCTGAAATCAAAAAAGAATTCTTTGAAAAAAAAGAATTCCCTGAAATCATAGCACCTGAAATACAGAAACAAGTCCGGAAATATACAGAGGAAACCCAATTTGGAACAAACACTGCAGAAAAAGAATAGCTACCTCTAAAGAAGACATGGATAAAAAAATTAAGGAGATCAGAAATATGATGGATTCCTTGAATGAGCAATACAGAAAAGAAAAAGAACACATGAAACACAGTCAAAGAGATATACAAGAACTAAAAATATCAATCACAAGTCTGCAAAACCGTTTGAGTGAAAGCAAACACAGAGTTTCAGATCTTGAAGATGCCAGGGCAGCTAGTGAAAAGTTGAGAAAGGATCTCTTAAAAAGAACGAGAATGCAGGAAAAAATAATCCATCACCTACAAGAGGATGCCAGGATGAACAATGTCAGAATAGTTGGTATCAAGGAGAATGAAGGAGTCAATACAAATGACATAAAAAGAATTTGGGGAGAAATAATCGCAGAAAACTTCCCAAATATGAGGAAACAATCCAACATTCAGGTCACCGAAGCATACAGAACACCAAATAACTTTAACCCAAGTAGAAACACACCGAGACATATAATAGTTAAGATCTCAGAAATACAACACAAAAATAATATACTGAAAGCTGCTAGAGAGAAGAAGTAGCTTACATTCAAAGGACAACCCATCAGAATTATAGCCGACTTCTCCACACAAACAATGAAGGCAAGGAGAGCATGGAGCAGAGTTCTTCAAGTTCTACACGAAAACAAATTCCAGCCCAGATTATTATACCCTGCAAAACTCTCTTTCAAGTTTGATGGAGAAGTGAAATACTTCCACGACAAAGAACAACTAAAGAATTTCATGATGACAAAGCCATCCCTTCACAGGCTGCTGAAAGATGTTCTAGAGAGAGACCACAATGACCAGAACTCCATGAATGAGAACAGAAGGAACCCACTAAACAGGACAGACAATTAAACACAGGATACAAAGGAGTAAACAACACCAGGAAAATATCATGACAAACATAAGTCAGCACATTTCAATTATAACCATCAATGTAAACGGACTCAATTCTCCAATTAAGAGAAATAGACTGGCACAGTGGATTAGGAAAAAATCCAACAATATGCTGTATACAAGAAACACACTTCACTCAAAAGGACATTCATAGGCTCAAAGTCAAAGGATGGAAAACAATACTACATGCCCCAGCACCTCAGAAAAAAGCAGGAGTAGCAATTCTGTTCTCAGACAGTCTCAACTTCAAACCAAGAATGATCAAACAACACAAAGAAGGCCACTATATATTGATCAGGGGAAAATTCAAGAGCAACAAGTAACACTCATAAATATCTATGCACCAAACACAGGAGCACCCAAATCTTAAGGGACATGAAAAACTTAATGTCTAAGAACACAATCTTAACAGGAGACCTTAACACACCCTTATCTCAAAAAGACAGATCAACCAGACAAAAAATTAGCAAGGAAGTTGCAGAACTGAACCAGAGCTTGGAACAAATGGACCTGGTGGACATATACAGTGTTCCACCCAACAACAGCTGAATACACATTTTTTTCAGTTGCACACGGGTCATTTTCCAAAACAGACCACATACTAGTCCATAGGTCATGCCTACGTATATGCAACAAAATAGAAATTATCCCATGCACATTATCTGACCACAGTGCAATGAAACTGGAAATAAATGGCAAAAGAAACCAAAAAAAACCCACTAAATTCATGGAAACTAAACAACACCCAACTCAGCAATCAGTGGGTCATAGAAGAAATTCAGTAAGAAATTCAACAATATCTACAATTCAAAGAAAATTCAAGTACAACTTACCAGAATTTATGCAATGTGATGAAAGCAGTTCTTAAGAGGGAAAATCATAGCTATGAACTCACACATTAGGAAAACAGAATGGGAAAAAATTAGCACCCTAATGTTGCACCTCCGACTACTAGAAAAAGAAGAGCAAACAAAACCCAGAGCGCAAAGACGAAAAGAAATCATAGAGATTAGAGCAGAAATTAATTCAATTGAGACGAAGAAAACAGTTCAAAGAATTAATGAATCAAAAAGCTGGTTCTTTGAAAAACTAAATGAAGTTGATAATCCACAAGCTAACTTCATCAAAAAGGGAAAAGAAAAAATTCAAATACAAGCAATAAGGAATGAAAAGGGTGTAATCACCACAAGTCCAGTGGAAATTCAGAGGATCATCAATAGCTATTTTGAGAATCTTTACACTCACAGAATAGAAGACACAGATGAAATAGACAGATTCCTAAAAAGGTACAAATTACCTATACTGAAACAAGAAGATATAATAACTCAGAACCAACAAAATACAAAACGTAATAAAAAGCCTACCGACAAAGAAAAGTCCAGGTCCTGATGGATTCACAGCTGAATTCTACAAGAAATTTATAGAAGATATAACCCCCACACTCCACAAACTTCAATGAAATTGAAAAGGAAGAAGTTCTCCCAAAATCATTTCTGGAGGCAAGTATAATACTGATTCCAAAACCAGGGAAAGACACAACCAAAAAGGAGAACTATAGGCCAATCTCCCTCATGAACACAGACGCAAAAATATTCAACAAAATCCTGGCAAATAGAATACAGCAAATCATCAAGAATTCATACACCATGACCAGGTAGGATTCATCCCAGGGATGCAAGGATGGTTCAATATTTGAAAATCTATAAATGTAATACACTATATTAATAGAGAAATCTAAAAACCACATGATCATCTCAATTGATGCAGAGAAAGCTTTTGACAAAGTCCAACACTCATTCATGTTCAAGGTCCTACAGAAAACTGGAATAGATGGAATCTACCTTAACTTGATAAAAGCCATCGATGACAACCCAAAAGCTCATATAATCCTAAATGGGGAAAAACTGACATCTTTTACTCTTAAATCAGGTACAAGACAAGGATGCCCTCTATCACCCCTCCTATTCAATATTCTCTTGGAATCATTAGCAACAGCCATGAGAAAAGAGGGAGAAATAAAGGGAATATGAATAGGTAAAGAAGAAGTTAAATTATCACTATTTGCAGATGACATGATACTTTACTTGGAAGACCCCAAAAATTCCACCAAGAAACTACTAGAACTGATATGGAAATTCAGTAGCATAGCAGGATACAAAATCAATACTCAAAAGTCAATAGCATTCTTCTACACAAATAAGCACACTGAAAAGGAAACAAAAGAAACAATACCTTTTACAATAGCACCATGGAAAACAAAATACCTTGGGATTCACTTAACCAAGGAAGTCAAAGATCTTTTCACAGAAAATCACAACACTCTAAGAAAAGAGATTATAGAGGATTTCAAAAAATGGAAAGATATTTCATGCTCCTGGATAGGAAGAATCAACATCGTGAAGATGGCCTTACTCCCAAAATTGCTGTACAGATTTAATGCAATCCCTATCAAACTGCCACCAACATACCTCCCAGACATAGAGAAATCATTCCTAAAATTTATTTGGAACCACAAACGACCTAGAAGAGCAAAGGCAATCTTGGCCAATAAAGACAAGGCAGGAGGCATCACAATTCCTGACTTGAAATTATACTACAAAGCCATTGTAATAAAATCAACATGGTATTGGCAACAAAATAGACCTGAGGATCTGTGGAACAGATTAGAAGATGCACAGGCATCTAGAATCACACTCAGCCATCTGATCTTCGACAAAGGGGCCAATCATACTTACTGGAAGAAGGATAGCCTCTTTAACAAATGGTGCTGGAAAACTTGGCTTTCTACATGCCAAAAATTAAAACTTGACCCAGCTCTATCACCATGCACTAAGTTAAAGTCAAAATGGATTAAAGATCTAAACATTAAAACAGAAACACTCAAACCACCAGCAAAACAAAACAGAAACACTCAATCTCCTGGAAGAGAAAGTAGGAGGAACTCTTGAAGACATGGGGGTAGGTAAAGAATTCATGAACAAACATATATTCGCACGGGAAGCACTTGAAAGAATCAACAACTGGGATCAACTCTTCTTAAGGAGCTTCTGCATGTCAAAAGAAATTGTCAACAGAGTGAAAAGACAACCCACAAACTTTGAAAAAATCCTAACTAATAAGCAATCAGACAGAGGACTACTGTCTAGTAAAGAACTAAGATATAACAGGGCCCTCAAATTGAAAGACTCAGTTCAGAAATGGGCATCTGAGATGAATACACACTTCTCAGAGGACAAAAAAAAGTGAATAAATATATGAAAAAATGCTCCACATCGCTAGCCATTCGTGAAATGCAAATAAAAACAACACTGAGATACCATCTCACTCCAGAAAGAATGGCTATCATAAGGAAATCAACGAACAACAGATGTTGGAGAGGTTGTGGAGAAAAGGGAACACTTCTCCACTGCTGGTGGGAATGTAGACTGGTACAACCATTGTGGAGGTCAGTGTGGAGACTCCTCAAAAGAGTAGGACTAGAAATCCCATTCAAGCCTGCTATTCCCCTACTGGGAATTTTCACAGAGGAACTGAAAACATTGTATCATGGTGATATATGTACCTATGTTTATAGCAGCGCAATGTGTGACAGCAAAATCTTGGAAACAACCAAGATGTACATCACATGAGGAATGATTGAAAAAGATGTGGTATTTCTATATTGTGGAGTATTACTCAGCTATTAAGAATAAGTTCGAAGCATTTATACTGAAGTGGATGCCACTTGAAGATATACTCATAAGTGAAATAAACCAGACACACATGTGTAAATATCCTATGGTCTCCCTAGTATAAGAAGCAAAAAGCAGAAATACAAATGGAAACGCACAACAGCAACTAAAAACTATTGAGTCCAATAAGGCAAAGTGAATGGCATATGCTGCAGGATACTAATCAGCTTTTCTTCTGGATGGTTAACAACCTAAGCTCACAGATCAAAATTGGAGAAATAGAAGAGCCACAAGGCCAGCCAACATTTTGGCCCTAGCCTTTCAAGCTCAGCAAAGACTCAGGACATAGGAGAACCTGTACTGCAACATCATGAAACTCCGTTGAGCTCCAAATTTTCTGAACAAGGAGATTATGGAGCCACAGAGGAAAGAGATCGAATTTCTATAGCATGCCTGGGGAGAGTTACGTGGAGAGAAAACTTTCTCTCAGGTTCTCACAGAGAGCAAACTGGTCAAGCATTGGCTGCGATTCATCCATATGGATGACACAGACAAAGGATCTACAGAATAAGGTACAGGACTACAAGATAAACCCTGAGGGGACGTCACTGACCTCATAAGAAACAAAAAGTACACGTGTTGGTATACTGGTCTTGCTCCATCTAGGTCTTAACCATCCAGCAGAAAAGTATAAAAAGGAAGTATACACCGCGGGGCCATAATAATAAGTTGAGCTGTAAATGGATATGGTCGACAACTTCTTCAGATAACTCACTATTATTGTGTAATGCTGAACTGTGTTGGATTGTGTCATAGAGTTCAGGCACTTAAATTAGCTGAATGACAATGGAGTGCCTGTCTTTGACAGGTGTAGACAAAGGAAGGGGTATAGAAAGGAAGAATCATGATGTGTGTGTGTATGGACAGTACAGTTGGGATTGATAACGCCGTGCTTCTACATAATTCTGAGAGGCAAGATCTGCACTAATGGTGGTTGGACAGGATATTATGTCGGCTTCTAGGAGTAGGCAACCACTAGGAAAATAACAAGGTATAAAGTATTAATTATTGAATCTTTGATGTAATTCAGGTATAAAAAAATAAGACAAACAGGTACACTCTCTTAATTTACTGATAAGAGACATACAGTATGATAATGTCTGTAAGTATAATATCATGTATGTACCTTCTATGATACCAAAACATTATGAAAACAGTTTGCAATGTATTAATTTATCAAATCCATCTTGTCAAGGTATCTTAAAACTGTCTCACTGATATTTGTACCTCAATAAAATAAAAATTTAATAAATAATTAATAAAAAGAAAAAGAAAATAGGGGAGGAAAGATGGCTTCTATCCTGTATTTCTCCACATCACCACTACTGACATTTTAAGACAAAAAGTTTTTCTTTTGAGCCTGTCATGGGAATTGTAGCTACAGGCTCCAATTTGTGATAACCAGGAATGTCTCCACACAGCCATGTTTCCTGGAGGGCAAAGTTGCCTAGGTTGAAAACGGCTCCAGGCCTAAAGGTCCAGGAGAGTCATGGAAGTATCCTGATTGACAGAGTCTATAGATAAGAAATCAACGCAATAGCTGTTCGTAGTCTGGATTCTGTACTGCACAAGAGACTGCTAAAAAGACATTAATTAAATGTACCTAAATTAATAACTGCACTACACACACAAGAAAATATCCCTGTGCTTATGAAATACATACTTAAAGATTCAGGGTTAAGAACTCTGATGTATGCAATCTATAAATAAACACACAGACATCCACCTGAATGTGTGAATCTGATTAAAGGGTAAACAAGTCGTTCTTTGCGCTATTTTTATTCTTGAAACTTATGTATGCTTGAAATTGACTATAAATTAGAAGATGAAGGGTTTTGTTTTGTTTTCTTTTTAAGTGGAAAGGGGGTTTACAACCTTCACAGCACAATTTACAGCAGTAGTCTAGCAAAAGCGATAAAAATCTCAAGATAATGACTACTACCTGCTAAATTCCCCCTTCAACCCTGAACATTCCTTACAAGAACAAACTTTCAGCCCATTTCTCCTTATCTACTCTTCCTGAAGATGACTCCTTGAATAGTGAAGAATTGAAAATTAATCTCACTTTTTAAAGGCCATTATCTATAAAGTTACAACATACACCCCTGCTGCATTTCTCCACAAATCACTGAAGCATCTTAACTTTCAACAGTTAAGCAAAATTTCGAAAAGTACATTTGTTCCTCATAAGAAAACCCATTTATCCACTCGGCTAAGTGCCTGAAGAGTACGTGAACTAAAGCGCAGAAAAGGAACGTCTAGGAGGGCGGAGGGAAGAGAGATAAAAGATTGGCAGGAGCTGGTCTGAGCGAGGTACGGTGGGCTCGCTAGCCAGCATGAGAACTGAATGCGTCGCTGAGTCGGAGGGAGAGGGGTCGCTCACCTGGCAGTGGTAAGCAGAGGGTGCTGCGTGCCCACCAGCTTTCGCACCTGCATAGCGATGTTGCTGAGCTCGTCGCTCAGCAGGCAGCGAAGGCTCATGAAGGATGTGGGATAGCCCACGATCTTCTCCGCCTCTGACAACACTTGGTTCCAGTGGGTCGGGGTCCTGGAGGACTGACCGCGCCCGGAGCCCACAGCAGACGGGAACCACCACGGGCGGCGTAGATAACAGGGCCCCGAGGCCCGGGGATAACAGGGCAAGCGCGTCAACAGCCGGCGAAGGCTCATAATCTAAGTCTGGGAGGGCCAGGAACCTAGAAATCTCCGGAGATGGCTCGGGAAAGAAACCAGGGGCCAAAAAGGAACTTGTAGGAACTAAATGCAAATGGCGAGTCCTATCCCTCAAAGGACGGTGACTTCCTGAACCGTATTCCAAAACGAACTTTAACTGCTGTTTTCAGCAGCCCGGGCTAAATGGATAAGAGCCCCAGCTCAGCACTGACCCCGGCCACCAGCAGTAGAAACCACGGCCGCCGTCAATATGGAGGACGCCATATTGGTAGCGTGGAATGCGGCCTGTCGCAAAGAATGGGGTGGGCTGTATGTTAAGTGACAAAGAACGCTCCCTACTTTACGGCGATTCGAGAATTCCCAAAGGGGCGGAGCCTTGTGGGCGGGCTACGGAAAGCTAGCGGTAGGATGAAAGCTGGGTCGCGGCCAGAGGGTTTCAGCTGTGGAAAGGGTGGGATGTGGGCGCGGCTTGGGCTCAGCGCCTGGAGTGTGAACCTACCGGAGGTTCATTAGTGTTCCCTGTGGCCAGCACAGAGTGGGCGTACTACAGGATTTGCTTGTGGAGGAGGACTCTGTCCGCCCGCCAGAAGGGCGCCCCACTGAGGATCACCTGACCCGGAAGCCCCTCATCGCTGTCCACTGCCTGTCCCCGGTCTGACCCTGGCCTGTCCCCGGCAGTGGCGGTGAACCCGCGTGAGGGCGGCTGCTCGATCTGTGTGGCGTCCTGGGTTGTAGGTGGTGAATGACAGGTCCGCGGTGGGCTGAGCCCTAGTGTCCTCAGTCAAGTCGGCAGAAAAGATGCCCTCGGTTCTTTGTTCCGATCGCGGACTTCGTCTAACAGCCTCCGTTTGTTCTCTGTAGTCGGGGTTAAAACAGCCGTGCCTCTCGCAAGATGAAGGATATAAGGAAACGTGGCCCGTGCTCCGTCCCCTGCCCCGGTCCCTCGCCTCTCAATTTTTTTTTTTTTTTTTTTTATCTTTCTCTTATGCCTGTTCTTGAGGTTCCACACACCACCCAGGATTCCAGAGAGCTTTTCATGTATTAGCTCATTTAATCCTCCAAAACAACCACCGTAAGCAGATAATACTAGTAATTCCCTGTTTTTATGAGGAAACTAAGGCACAACCCGTTTGTGTAAATTGCGGATTGACAACAGTAGACAAGGGTGTGAACGCAGACAGTCTGGTTTTTAAGCCATAACAGTACTGCATACTGCGTTCGTTGCCTTTCACTGCTAGGGGAACACAGTCAATGTGATTATTTCAGTAGTGCTGTTTTCTTCAGATGTGTCTAGCGTCTTGGGCCCCGTTCCTCATCACCCAAAACAAGCATTAATTAATCCTTGTTGGTAACAAAGGATATATTGCTGAATCAATACAAATAGCTCCTAAAACTCCAGATTTGAAAATCCTTCCACATTTATAGTTGATTTATTGTTTCGTTTTGTTTTTCATGTATTTAGGATAGGGTCTACAGGGTTTCACTACATACATCGGACTCGTTTTCAGCCTTCCAAATACTGGGATTATGGGCTGGGATTACCGTGCCCAGTCTCAGTCGCCATCTCAACATGCCCCGGGGGCGGGATCCACACAGCAGGCCTGGGATCAAACCCCTATCTGCTGAACTATCTGGCTGGTCCTATGGTTGAATTTTTTTTTTAAATATTATAATGCATAATATTGGACTAGACTGGATGCCTATAAAAATTGTGGCATAGAAGGGTGTGGTGCTCCCAGTTGCTTGTGAGGGTGAGGAAAGATGCTACTTAGAAAAAGGGCAAATTAATGAGAAGCTTTTCATTTTTTTAAAAATGTTCTCTTATATTTGACTGGCCTGTACCCACTAGGTCACAGAAGTACCCCTTCCAAACTATGACAACCAGTCATGTCTCCAAACAAGATACATTTCACTTCAGACCCCCTTTGATTAATTGAAAATTTAATTTTTCAATTAAAAATTCTATTTAATTCAAAGGTATTGTTTAGGGTACATTTTATTTAGTGTAAATTATGCTTAAAGATATTAAAAACTTTCCCCTCAAAATAAGTGAGGTAAGCTAAAGTTAAAAAAATAATGTCTGTGAAAGAGAAACTGGGAATAAAATTCAAGTCTGTTCCTAAATGAAAATAAGTGTGGAGAATGAAATATTTTACCATTCCAAAAAGTTTCAAGGCTTGAGCTTCTGGGTTAGCCAAGGTGAAAGAAGCCATGAAAATACAAAGATTGATAAAGGCTGAATGTGATATATTGGGCACCTGAGGCTGTTTCTTCGGAATCATAGCGCCTTAAGTGTACCTTTTCATGCGATTTCCTTAATACTAATTCACAGCATGTACTTTAATTTCTCCACAGAAGCCAAGTGCATTATTCTCTGGTCATACTCTATTAACCAAGTTTTTGATTATTCAATGAGACTTTTGGTCCCATGAACCTTAAATAATTGGCACTTTCCTTATGCTTAGATTTAAAAGGTTGCATTATACTTAATGATAATCAGTTTTTAGAAGGTTAAAATGGTATTTGTTCTTTAATCTTTCAGATAAATATATAATTCCTTCTTCATGAACTTCAAGTCTCCAAATTGCTAATGACTTAATGGATGAGCAGCAAGGAGTAGTACCTGTGATTCTGCCCTTGCTCTAAAGTGGGACTACAGCATGTTTTTAAATCTCAGTGATGGAAGACTTCATGATTACTGTAAGATGGTTAGCAGCATCCCTCACTTCTACCCACCAGATACCAAAAGTACCCCTTCTAAACACAGCAGCCAGATGCGACTCCAAACATTGTCTTTCGGGCAAAATAGCCCAGTGGAGTATGAGAAATGCTGAAAGAAAAACTAATGTCCATGCATGACATATACTCCTACAAATCAGTAAAATCTTCCTAAATGTAGGAAGCCCTCTAGGATTGTGGTCACTCCACAATCTATAGAAACCTCTAGGTATTCACAGGAACTTCTCCTTGACCCTTGGGTTGTTCCAGAGACAACAAGATGATGAGATGGTCACACATGATTCCATCTCCAACCTTCTCAGGTTCTTTTCTTGGTAAAACGATTACACTTTGCACTCTATAGACCTTGAAAAGAGAGGAGGTCATATTTGATGCCCTGTTGTATTTGGCTATAAATCTAAGCCAACCTTTGGAAATACAAGATCTTACCTAGGACAGCATGTTGTGGATTTTGATGTTTCCATGTTTAAGACAATGGAAAAAGAGAAACTGCAGCTACTCTTTCTACCACCCTCAACCTGTTGTTCATCCTAAGAGAGCTCTTCCAAAAGCAGATGAAATCATCTTGCTGTGTCATAGAGCAAGGTGATAAAAGAAGACAAAGATTAGCAAAACTCCAAATATTTGGCCACTCATTTGGTTGGTGGGCTGTGGAGAACAGGGATGACATACGGTGCCACTAAGAATGCAAAGTGCTGCACAGAACCTACATGTGGGAATTGGATAATCGCTAATGAAATCTCATATGCATTAATTAGCTTTTTGATACAAAAAAATCACAATTCTAAGAACTTACTGCAAAATACAAAATGGTTTATGCACAGGTTATTGATTGCAGAAAATGACTGGAACAATCTGTATAACCATAAGTCAGGAGCTGGTTGAATAAATAAGAATGGATCCACAAAACAAAACATACTACTCAACTCTGGGGAAAAAATTCCAGAGCTGTTTCTTTATATGATGTGGCATGATCCCCAGAGTACATATTAGCTTTAAAACACACACACATGGTACAGAAAATACAGTTTACTTTTTGTAAGATAAGTGAACTATGATTATATATTTGCCTTTTTTTGTATTTTAGGGGAGGATCCACAGGGTATTCAGGGTCTCACTACTAGACTGGACTTGCAGTGATTCTTCTGTTTCTAGCCTCCCAAGTGTTGGCATTACAGGCAAGCGCCACTATACCCAGTCTCAATTGCAGTATCAGCACACCCTGCGGACGGAGCCGGCATGGCTATAGTTCTACTAGCAATAAGATTCTTGTTTGTTTGCTTTTGTAGTACCAGGGATTGAACTCAGGATCCTATTCTTGCCAGGCAAGCACTTATTCTACAGAGCTTTCTCCCAGGCCCTGCAATAAGATTCTTGAATGAGGATTGAACCCCTGGCCCCTGTGCTTGCTTGCAGGTGCTTTAATCTGCTGAGCTATTTGGCCAGCACAATTTACCTACATTTGGACAGGAAAAACAGTAGAGGAGGTGAACATATAAGCTAGAGTACTCTACACTGTCTATAGAATCATATACTCAAAATAATTTTAAATTAAAAATGCAATTATTAAAATTTGAAAATTGAACAAGTATAGCAACATATTAAGTTGATAGTACAGTCGCATCAAGTGAATAATTAAATGACGAGAAAATAATGTGTTCATAGTAGAATATATTATCAAGATAACTAAATCAGGGCCGGGGAGATAGCTCAGTAGAATAAACACCTGCCTGACAAAAAGATAAATAGATCTTCAAAAAATTTTAAGCTTCATGCAAGAGTCTTATTGCAGGGCCAGGGAGATAGCTCAGTGGAATAAGCTCTTGCCTTGGCAAGCATAGGATCCTGAGTACAATCCCTGGTACTGCTAAAACAAACAAGAGTCTTATTGCTAGTAAAACTATAGATGCTATTACTGTACTTTCAAACTATTATAGGTAAAACAAATAGAGTTATTAGGAACAATGATTTTCATTCATGTAATATTAAAGTTGAATTCAAAAATATGATCTTATGATACTTCTTGAAAACAATTTCTTATATCTCACCAAAGAAAGTTTTATATTTATTGCCAAAAAAAAAAAGGATTTGCTTTCAATGTCCCTTGAAAAGGCCTAGGGATAATAAAAATATAGCAATAAGCATTTTTAGCATCATACTATAATTTTAATACATGTTTTGCTGTGAAAAGAAGTAAGGCTTTTTGGAGGAATGGCAAATTTCAACACATTCTGTGCTAGATACCAAGGATGTACTATTAAAAGTCTAATGTTGGGCTGGGGAAATAGCTCAACTGCATAAATGCCTGCCTGGCAAGCATAAGATCCTGAGTTTGATCCCCTGTACCTAAAAACAAATAAGTAAGTAAAATAAAAGTCTAAGGTCAAATGGTGGGCTCGGGAGATGGCTCAGTGGAATAAGCACTTCCCTGGCAAGCACAGGGGCCTGAGTTCAATCCCCAGTTCCACCAAAAATTAATAAATAAAATGGAACAATTCAAAGATATAGAGGGATCAGCATAAAAAAAAATTCTCACTGACTGAAAAAGGAACAATCTGAGCATCAAAAAGGGTAAGAACTATAAAAGACTGAATTGCACTGGTTACATACAAACCCAAAGGGGCCTGCCTGTTGGCTCAGCTGTTCAAGCGCCTGCTCATGCAAATGCAGTCAGTTTCAGGATACCACTGTTCAATCCCCAGCTCCCCCTGCATTACTAGACCTGCCCTTCAGGCAGCCTGAGTTACCAAAAAAAAAAAAAAAATCCTTTTTATGCAAACCCAGGAGTTTGTTATTAGTTGTAGCTAGGCAAGACTGAATATTTTCAGTGTAACTAAAGAATTGAGCACTTACCTTGCCTTTCCTGTATGAATTATATTTAATGGTGTCTTAGCCTGGCTTGCCCCTTGGAAACTGAACCTGAGACAAGGGCTTACTTTTTAGGTAGTTGATTTTGGACAGTGATCGCAGGAAACAGCAGTGGATGACTAGGGAATGTGAAACAAGGAAAATCAATACAAGGGTGTTCTCGAATTAGTCATCACCGTGGTAATGCGGCCTTGAGCCATGCAGAAACTAAACTACTCCATAATTGTCAGCTGGATGCAAGAGAAGAGATTTGTTTACCAACCCCCATATTTCACTGGCCCAAATTTCCGTCTTAGGACCTCCGCTTCCTCACATCTCCAAGCTGTTACTTGTGAGCACAGACATTTCACCCTCGTGGAGTCAGAGGAACCAGGAAGGGGGACAGAAAGATGTATTCAGTGTGTTTGAGGAGAGGTGCTGTCAGGTTACACTGCAAGAAGCAGCTTGCTGCAGCGATGGCTGCAATAAAAGGTAGGCTGAGAGGATGTGAAGCAGGAAACAAACCTTTTCTAATGGGGTAGCCAAATTTCTAGGCTGGTAAGGGAAAGTTCTTTTTCTTTTTTTAATAAAATAATTTTATTGAATAAAACAAATAGTAGAGAGCCAGGGAGATAATCAGCAGGATAAGCAGCTGTATGGCAAGAGCAAGGTCCTGACTTGAATCCCCAGTACACAAGAAAAAAAATAAAAATAGTGGGATTAGGAAATCACCATTTTGTAATTCCTTACGGATTAATTGATTTAGGCATCACCAACCTATGGGAGGCTGTTGGGGGACTTCACAATGCAGAATTCCGGGTAACCACACCCTAACTACTACTCAGTCCCAGTACCACTAGAAGTGGACAGCGCATACAGATGTGCTGAAGTACACAACATCACCCATGAAATTTTGTTTTGTTTTCTAAGATCATAGCAATCCTCCTGCCTCAGGCTCTTGAGTGTTGGATTCATAAGGATGCACCAGCATGCCCAACTTCACTTACAAAGTATTTTAGCCTGGTGTGGTAGTACACACCAGTAATCCCAACATTAGGGTAGCTGTGGCAGGAGGATCATTACAAATTCAAGTCCAGTCTGGTTATTACTAAGTGAGCTCAAGGCCAGCCTGAACTGCATAGTGAGACCCTCCCTCAAAAGGACAAAGACAAACAAAAACCCCTAGAGTAATTGAATCTCAACAGCTCTTTAGGACTAACTTCCAATCATTCAGAAACAAACATTGAAGTGAAATATCTAAAGAAGGCTAATAGGTAAAGCCAACCTGTGGAATATTCTACAAACTTCAGCAAAAAAAGGAGATAAAAAGGAAATAAAAGACTCATAGATTGAAGGACATACAAACTAAGTATAATGTTTAAATTTGTTTAGATTCTCATCCCATCAAGCCAACTATAAAAAGTAAATTGTGAGAAACTCAAAGAAATTTTGAAATAATTTTCATACATTAGATACTGCAAAGGAATTATTAATTTTATGTATAATTTTATAAGAAAATATAAATATTTTAAGTGATGCTCATCTTTGAGATATTGGAAGGGAAACAGGTGAAATATGCTAAGATCTAGGATGTTAGAGGCTTGAGGTGCAGTTCAGTATTAGAGTAGTTGGTCAGAACTCATGAAGGCCACAGTTCAAGTCCCTAGTACCATCAAACAAACTACAAAGTTGTAGATTCTAGATCCAGTGCAAATTATATATATTGTACTATTCTATTTTGTGTATCAAGAAGCAAGTAAATAAGTTCATCCGTATTTTATGAGTGTAAAGGAGGCATTTGTATAACTGTTCACTATACCATTGTTGTAACAGAAAAATACCTAAAAGCAATCCAAATATCCAGTGACAAGTGAATGGATAGTGTGATATGTTCACACGCTGAATATTATACAGCAATGGAAACAAATGATATAAGGTTGGCCAGATAGCTCAGCGGATTAAAGTGCCTGCTTAAGCAGATGCAGGGGTCGGAGGTTCAATCCCCTCCCTGGCATACCGGCCCCACCCCCAGGGTGTGCTCAGATGGCGACTGAGACTGGCCATGGTGGCAAAAGCCTGAAATCCCTGCATTTGGGAAGCTGAAACAGGAGAATCACTACAAGTCCAATCTGTGTAGTGAGACCCTGTAGACTCTGCACTTAAAAAAATTCATTAAAAAAAAAATGATATACCACTCCCATCTTTGTTTCTAGAAGACTACAAGTTGGTTCTAAAGGCTTGTTGAGATTTACATTCAATTATTCTAGTTAAAATATTTTGTAAATGAAATTGGGTGTGCTGGTGCAACACTATGATCCCAGCATTCAAGTAATTTGCCCCAATGTCATAAAGTAGGAAACTGGAAGAGCCAGAATACAAGCTGACTTATTCCATCACATATCCTGGCTGGGTGCATTTTATTTACTTATTCATTTCACACAATTTTTTCTTGGTTCAGTTTCACTATTGGGCTACACATTGTTCTTTTTTGTTGTATTATAGAATTAAATGATTTGTATGTCCCTACAGTCACCTCTGACTCCCATTTACATTGTTCCAGGTTTGGTCTTTGTGACCAATAGTGTCCAGCAGAACTGCTGGTATATCACTTTCTGTGCTAGCTTTATAGTAATAGTGTACCTTCATTCATGGGCATTCTCTCGGTCATTCTCTTTCTATCTCTGTCTCTCCCATTGCTCACCTGTCATGAGCAGTCTTGGTTCACATGGTGAAGACTAAGCTTCATGCAAACAGCCATCTGAATGAGCTATGTTGGAAGTATACCTTCCAGCTCCTACAGGGACTACAGCCCCGCCTGCAGACCAGACTGGAACCTCAGGAGGTGCCCTAAGCCAAAACCATACAAGCAAGATGCACCCAGATTCCTGACCCTAGACACCACACAAATATAAGTTGGTATGCTTTAAGATAATTTGTTATGTTGCAATAAATAACTAATACAATTAAGTAGCCATTAATCCTTGTATAATGTAATGTTTAAAGTGAGCCTACAACCAACACACAAAGTCAAGTATTAATCATAGCTTGCTTCTGTCTGTGTGATTTTCTTCTATCTCTTATTTCTCCAGTGTGAAGTCCTGAATCTTCATCACTCCTACTATTTAAAAAATCATTTGATTTGTACATATTTCTAAACATATGTCATTTAGCTTATTTTTAACTTACAAAGAAAGTGCCAATTATTTATTTTCATTTATGTATTTGGTACAGGGTCTCACTACACAGCTCAGACTGGGGATTGAATACTGGTCCCTGAGCTTGGCAAAGCAAGTGCTTTGCCAAGGCTAGTCAGCTGAGCTATCTCACCAGCCCTGAAAGTACCATTTTTTTTGTGAACATTTAACTTACTCAACACTATTTTGCTGAATTTTACCACTACTGTACATAGTGGTGTATCATTTGTTTTCACTGATGTACAATATTTATCATATGAATATATCACTTTTCCCATTCACTTGTCACTGGATATTTGGATTGCTCACAGATATTTTTCTATTACAACAATGGTGTAATGAAGAGTCTCACAAATGCCTGCAGATGAGGCTGGTAATAGGTTTTATCTAGCAATGGAATGATGAGTTTATAGGGTTTGTGAATCCTCATCAGCTTTATAAAGTGGCTTTACCAATTTATACCTCCACCAAGATACCTAGGAGAGATTGTTGATCATAACATGTCAATGCTCAATATTGTCAGACTTCTAAAAACTTCTAATGAGTGAATATAAAATAAAATCTAATTATTGTAATGACCTGCATTTCTCTTATCCCTAGGAAGATTATTGAACATACTTTTCATCTTGTTAGTTTTCAAAGGGGATGGAGGAAAGTGTATATAAGTTAATATTTCATTCTAATTTTTTTCTTTGGTTTAATTTTTAGGTCTTGCCTTCTCAGATCCTCACATTCACAGTTGTCCTTTCTTGCCATTTCCTTTCAATATTCTAAATGCTTGGCCTTAGAAGAACTGTAGTTAGGAAGGAAATGGACCAAGACTGACTCTATTTTATTCTAGTTGCTCTCCCTACAGGGCAGCAGTGTGGAATTAACTATTGGTGCTGCTAGTTAATTTCACACTAGGGTTAGCTCAACAGGAGAAGTTGGTCCTTTTCTTTCAGGAAGGTTCTTTCCAGGGGGGCTATTTTCTTTCAGAAGCTTGGAATGGAAAAAAAAAATCTGCTGAGGTTTTCACTTAAACATAGGCAGTATTACAAAAGGTCAACCATCTGATTTTTACAGCTCTGTCCTGAATAATTACATGATCATAGGCTCAGACTTTAAAATCACTCATCTATAAAACAAAAAGTAGGTGATTGTTTTTGTCCTCTTAAGCTCTAAAATAAACCTCTGGTCTGATTGGTCTTTATGATCATTTCCATCTCTCTATGTTGTCTTCCTCTCTCCCCTTCCCTAGTAACCCAGTTGTTCCTGGTATGAACACAGGTTACAATTTGAGGCCTGCAAAGAAGACTGCAGAGGGGCCCCTCTCGTGCTGCTTTAATCATTTTGTGTTCCAGTGCATCCCAAGTATTTAATACTGCATCTGCTGAAGAACAGGCTACATAAATATCTGTGAATCAGTTGAATAAATTGTAAATGAATGAACTAGGTCTTTATTCTTCACACCCATCTTCACTCCATCACAGTTGAATTCAGAAGTTATTTGAATTCATTTTACATATGTAGAGAATATTTTTGTCACCATGAGTTTAGCTAGCTCTCCATTGCTCTTTATATGTTTCTCAAGAAGACCAAGTTCACTACATTTATTCAAAGCAAAGTGTCTGGGCTTGCAGAGTAGGTATCAGTGTTTTTTAAATACTCCAAAAAAAATGTCTTACAAATGAAAAGTTACCCTACTCAAAGGCTATTATGGTACAGTCCACAAGTAAATTAAAGACAAAGTTTTCCTCAAATAAAGCCTTGTATCTGAAAAGAGAGAAAGAAAGATTTCATTGTTGACTTTAACAATATAAGAGCAGTAATAACTTGCTGGGCTGTAAAGAATTTGCTAGAGATCTTTTGAGAAAATTAGATGATCAGGGAAAATCATGTACAGCTATGACCCAGAAGCTGACACCTACAAAAAAAACATAGTATCAGAGCTATCTCTCAAAACTGTCCTGGTTTAAGTCACGAAGAAGAGCTTACTCTGATGTATTCTGTTCTTTGAAATCATGCCATAAATAAACATCTGTAATAAATATGTTTGAACATTATAGGGCTTGTATGACTACGTTGGGAGTAATAGGTTTGAAGTGCATGACAAAATAAAAGGAATATGCTGATGTCAAAGTCAGTAAGAGCTCCTTTATTTTTCTAAGAACAAAGAGCCTGGGTCTCCAAAGTCTAAACAAGAAAATAACTCTACAAAAGATGGTCTTTCTCTGGATAGTGACAGAACTCTGTGATTAAGGGATCAGACATTGGAGCCAGATGCCTTATGCTTCAATTCCAGCTTTGCTATTAATCAATAGCCCAGTGCTGGCCAAATTACACAAACTCTCAAAATGGTAGTTTTCTTATATATGAAATGAAAAGATGGCCATACTTATGTCTATAGGAAATTGTGATTAGCATGTGCTCATAAATATAAAATGCTTTGATCAATATGTGGCACATAGTAAGCTTACAGCACCAACCAAGAATATTCTCCACTATTTCCGGGGACTTCAAATTCTTAATCTAGATATATAGATAGATAGATAGATAGATAGATAGATAGATAGATAGATAGATAGATAGATAGATAGATAGATAGTGCTTTTCCTTCTTCTCCTTTAAGAATACAGATGTGTTTAATTAGAGAACAAATAATATAACCACATAGCAAAAGCAATACATATGTATTGAAAGACTGTTGAAACACTGTGTTGTTTGTGATTATTATGGTGACATTGTTTTAAGGATGATCCCAGTTGTACAGTTTAGAACTTAAGATTTTATTTTTAGAGAGAAACTGATAAACTACTGAAGACATCATTTGAATCATACTTTTCTCATAGTGGCCTTTCAGTGAGTTTTACCTTTCTGTTTTAGACGTTTCAAACTATTACACAAAAGTAGAAAAAAAGAGAATAATGAACTGGTATGTACTTCTCTAATTTTGGCAGTTATCAACATTTGCCCACTTTTTTCTCAACAACGCTGCAATGTTTGGAAGCAAGTCCCAGATATCATGTTTTTTTTTTTCTATAAATATCTCAGAATTTATATGAAATAAAGATTTCCTTCTTTAAAAAAAAATAATCCCAGTACCTAGTTAACTAAATTCTTCATTTTAAAATGCTCCCAGAAGAGCCAGCCAAATAGCTCACTGGATTAAAGCGCCTGTAAACAGGTGCACCATGCTGGCCCATCCCGGGGTGCACTGAGATGGCTGTTGAGACTTGGTGTGATGGGGCATGCCTGTAATCCCAGCACTTGGGAGGCTGTAAATAGTCAGAGCACTACAAGTCCAATCTAGTAGTGAGACCCTGAGCACCCTGTAGACCCTTCTGTAAAAAATACAGAAAAATAAATAAACAAAATGCCCCCAGAAAGGTATTTATACAATTCAAATACTTAGGTTGAGATTCAAGCCAGGCATGGTGGTTCATCCCAACACTTGAGGGGCAGGGGCAGGAGGATGAAGAGATCAAAGATAACCTGGCTATGAATGAGTCCAAGGCCAGAAAGAATTACATAGCAAGACCATGGTGCAACCCTGTCTCCCTCGACCCAAAAACCCAAAGAAGGTTAAAAGTAATAACCATTTGGCATTACACACTGGAAAATGTTCCAGTTGTATACTTACTTGATGGTTGCAATCTGAAATTGAAACCATCATAATAACAGAGCTAAAGTGAGAAATGAGAAGCCTTCAGTAGGTTTGAATTTTATTGTAACAATAACCTAGGACTCTATTATCAGACATTAGATTGTACTGCTACAGATACAAAAAAAAATTCTTCTACAGCACTTTGGTATGAAAGGCATAAATAATTAAAAAATATCCTGTCTGTGGGCATTCCATGAACTGGAAGCATGTGAATCTGGGCAACATCTCAGCCTTTAAAAAATCCTCTCGGTGTGGCTCCTTTGGCTCTTCCATCCCATGCTCCTGTCTCTTACTTAAAATTATTTCCAAAGGGGCCAGGGAGATAGCTCAGTGGAATAAGTGCTTACCTGGCAAGCACAAAGTCTTAAGTTTGATCCCTGCTAAGATGTTTGATATTCAGACAGATAGTGAAGTTGTACCCAACTGCATATGTTGTAGGGTAATAATAAGCTATTCTTCTGGAGGGTTAACAACCTAAGTTTGCAGACCAATAATTAGAGAAATAGAAGGGCTGTAAGGACAGCCAACATTTTGACCCTAGCCTTTCAAGTTCAGTAAAGACTCAGGACATAGGAGAACCTGTACTGTAACATCATGTAACTCAGTTGTGTCCCAAATTTTCTGATCAAGGAGATTATGGAGCCACAGAGCAATGTGATCAGTGATGTAGAGCATGCCTAAGGAGAGTTCCATGGAGAGAAAACATTCTCTCAGGCTTTCATAGAGAGCAAATTGGTCAAGCAATGGCCATGACTCATCCACATGGCTGACACTGACAAAGGATCTGCAAACTGTGGTAAGGGTTACAGGATAAATCTTGAGGGGACTTGATTGACCTTATCAGATACAAAAGATAGGTCTTGCTTTATCTTGGTCTGAACCATCCAGCAGAAAAGTATAAAAATGTATTATATAAAGTAAAGTCATATTAATATGATGAGTTGTGAAAGACTCAAGTCAACAACTTCTGTGGATAACCCACTACTATTGTGGACTGCTGGACTGTGTTGTATTGTTTTGCTGAATTCATTCACCTATAGTATTTAGATGCCAATGGAATACCCATCTCTGACAGGACTAAATGAAAAAAGGGGATACAAAGGAAGACCCATTCTGTATCTGTATATACAGTATAGTTAGGATGGATATACAACTACTTTTGCTTAAATTCATGAGAAGAACGATTTGTACTAATAGTGTTAGGACAAGATATCCTGTCTGTATCTTGTAATATGGATAACCTCTAAGAAGGTAACAATGTACAAGGTATTAATTATTGAATCTGTCCTATTAATCAGCTTTGAAACTGTCTTATTGCTATTTGTTTCTCAATAAAAAAGAAAAAAAAATAAGTTCAATCCCTGGTACCACCAAAAAAAAAGAAAGAAAGAAAAAAAAATCTGAAAATCTTTGGGGCCAAGGAGACAACTCAGTAGAATAAGTGCTTGCCTGGCAAGCACAAGGGCCTGAGTTCAATCCCTGGTTCCA